>OY751488.1:156486-261173 GCA_963565915.1 Entoloma clypeatum | reverse complement strand
CACACCTGTGAACACTTGGTCGAAATGGTACAGTATCGGGGGTCCCGAAATGCTGCATACCCATACCCAGCTGTACCTGTACCCGCGACCTGGGTTTCAAAACCCCTGGCATTCACTAATTGAATGATAATATCTAATACAAACAATCTTTTACATATTGTGTCATGGCGCTCGGACCTGCGGCCCTTGCTTGTGTGGTGGTGTTATTTAATACTCACCAAAGTGTGTGGAAAATACCTCTCACATTCTGTCCCATGCATAGAATGAGTGGATTTGAGTCATTTGACTGTATTTCAACAACAACACAACATTGAACATCAGCAGATCCATGGAATGGATACCTATCATCTCTTTTTCCCCTTGGTCTATAGACATGGTAGGTCGCTTTCGCTGAAGGAATAAGGCAGGGATTGAGTGTATCATGTATTTGCCAAAGGAATAAGCTGGGGAATAACTACATCAAATATCCACCCTTTTCTACTGAATTTCACAATATCAACAGATCCGTGAAACGAATCCCTATCGTCTCTTTTGTCCCTTAATCTATGCATAATACCGGTGGTTTTCGCTGAGGGAATAAGCCAGAAAATGCCCACATCAAATATTCACTCAGGAACCCCTCTTTTCTGCTGAATTTCACAATATCAACAGATGCGTGGAACGGGTCCCTATCATCTCTTTTGTCCCTTGATCTATGCATACTACTGGTGGTTTTTGTTAAGGGAATAAGCCAGAAAATGCCTATATCAAATATTCACCCAGGAACCCCTCTTTTCTGCTGAATCTCACAATATCAACAGATGTGTGGAACGGATCCCTATCGTCTCTTTTGTCCCTTAATCTATGCATACTACTGGTGGTTTTCGTTGAGGGAATAAGCCAGAAGATGCCTACACAAATTGTAATAATTCTGTAGTCTTGTCAAGAAAATATGATATTTCTCCACAACCATCCATTTTTTCCCCTCCATATTTATTTAGGTTACTAAATGTGTGCTAAAATACATGCCCAACACAGTATACACACCCCCAGTGAAGAGACACAGAAAGGACACCAACTTTCAGTGAATTGATGGTGGATTGATGGAGGATGTCTTGTGCTTTGCAGTTGCTTTTTGCTAAAGTAATTAATTACCAATCATGACTAAGCTGAATAAGCGCAGACTCAGTCTGACCAATCTTAGTCATTGACCCCCACCCTCCCTTTTGTTATAGACAAGGTCATTGATATTAATAGGTACTGATTCTTTCCATCTTGATTATCAAATCATTGTAAACTTTCTTTCCTCCTACACAGTCGACACATCCACATACCAATGTCAATCCACCACTTTTTGGTTTCATCATCCAATTGACATAATTCTAACCGTAGAAATTCACTTGGGTGTTGTCGAAGCAGCCATACACTCGTTTGCAAACACCCTCGCGACAAAGCAACATATGCATTAGGGTCTTTCAAAGTTGGACCTGCCAGGTTCCTGCTGGATCCCATGCCAGCACCCATTTTGATGATTTTGGCCATAAAAACTGATTAATGGGGTTCGGCATGGGAACCGGCAGGAGTCCAAAATGATCAACTTTGAGACCCCTGGTCAAAAAATTTAGCGAAATGATGGCAAAAATGAAACCCTTTGTTGTGCAGGGATTGTTCGGCATGGGTATCCATCAAGGTCCAGCAAATTCCGACATGTTGTAAGGGGGAGCATAGGCCAATTTAGGAAAGCCTGACAAGAAATCATTCCCATCATGCCGAGCAGGAAAGTAAGCAGGAAAATCAAAATGGCATTTTTGTGTAAATGGAGCCTCGTTTGTCCTTTGCCGAAATGGCTGTTTCCGCCATCACCTACTTGATCTCATTTTCGGGCCACCAGGGAGATCAAAATGGTTACAAAATGGACTCAAAATGGTGTCAACATGGCTACTTTGAAAGACCCTATTGAATGGCGTCAATTCCCCTGTTGGTGGCTTTCTGATGTTGATGATAGCTGGAGATATGGTTTGACCTTGGCCCCTGTAATCTGTAAATGTGTATGTGGGTGTCATTGGAAGTTGACGATGTGTCACAGTTTGTTTTTCTTTGCCAATTTGCAGGTTGAATAACCCAGTCTTTGGCATGATAGGCACGACCCACTCTTCCAATCCTTCCAACTGTCAGTACTTTACACTCCCCCACGTCCTCCAGAGGAATCCGCCCGGAATCCGCTCGGAATCTGATAGAAACAGAGGAATCCGCACAGATTCCGCTCGGAGTGCAGAGGAATGCGAGAGGAATTTATTATTCTGATAGGAATCCACTATTCTGATAGGAATTTGATCAGAATTTTGTTTTCACAACAAATACCAACTGAATCAAATGTATTATATTGTTTTCTAACTACATATCAATGCTTTTTTAAGTCATTTTCTTAACCATTCACAAGGTAACAATAATCTCATATTCAATAGTATTGTACATTACAAACTAAATAATATATTGACACAATAATAATCACTTAATTGATAACCTCCCCCCATTTGTCGAGGCAAGGAGGCCATGGGAGAAGTTGGGGAACAGGGAGAATTAAAAAAATAAATTGATTACCCCTGCATAAGGCGGGGGAGAGACGACATATACAAAATACAAAAAATTAACTAATAACCCCCCACATAAGGCGGGGGGAGGTGTGAGACAGGCGGTAGATACGGGGCAGGGGGTAGGTACGAGGGAGGGGGTAGGTATGAGGCAAGGGGGTACGACAGGGGAAGGGAGGGGATGTGGCGAGCGTTGGCGGTATCAGGGTGCGGGTTTGCGTGGTAATGGGCCGTGCGCGGCGGTGGTCCGTGAAGGGGTGGGCAAGGGGTTTGGCACAGAGGCAGAAAGGTGGGCAGACAGTGGCTGGGGCATGCATGGCGCAGTATGGGCAGCTGGATCTGCAACGGGTGCTCTCTGCTCGTGGTGATGCGCCAGATGTCAGGGTGGGCGCGTCTGGTCGTGTTCTGTGATGTGGAGACGTGGCACGGCAGGAAGGGTGGTTGGAGGGGTGGAAACAGCAGTGGGGGGAGTGGTTGGAGGGGTGGAAACGGCAGTGGCGGGTGGGTGGGGGCGGTGGGACGTGGCTGGAAGGCGTTGGGTGCCGGCTGGACTGCGCCTGGGGTGTGTAAGCCATGGCACAGGCGCTCCTCGCCTGTGGTGACGCAGCAGGTGTCAGATGAGCACGTGTGGGCATGGATGGGGTGCTTACCCGGGTTGTGATGTGGCACGGAGGGGTCAGGCACACGGCCGACATGTCTGGGGATGTGGCTGCTCTGGGGTGGGGTCAGGAGGTGGGCAGCGCTCGCCATGTTCCGTTGACATGGCATGGCGAGGTGAGGTCGGTGTTACGAATCGTCACCCATGCTGATGATATCTTGATCATCTCCTCACACCCATCCTTCCCTTTCACTCTTCGCCTGGACTCTATGCATCCCTTTACCTCGCTTACACATGTTATCCCAGATTCAGGCCCAGAACCGATGCCGCTTCCATATGACTCAGATTAACTCTTTCGCTACTGCTCTGACTCGTTACGCTTCCGTCATGACTCGCTATGTATAGCCTTACATAGCCTTCCGCAGTATGACTCACTCGGTACCGGAACTGACTCATTTGTTCTCTGTAGTATACTAGTATAAACCATTGTACATTAGCATGTAGACCCCAGGTTTAGCAATCTCATTGCTTTCGCCCTTCCATCTTCCTGCAGTCCTCTGCCTGAACCTTGGAACAGTTTGTCTGCATAACAAGTTGCTAAACCTCTTTAGGTTCGCCCAGAAGAGCAACAACAATGAGTAACAACATTGCGCTTCATTGAAGAGTTCAACAGCGATCCATCCGCTACGCCAGAAGCCCGACAGGAAGAGCTAAGTGCTCGAAGCAGTATAAACCTTGCGCCTTTACAACAGTACATTGAATCGGAAGTTCGTCGCATCCTACAGCAGGTACTCGATGAAGAACTCGATCACGAAGAGAGTCGTCCACATGGAGAACTAGCAGAGGCTATACATCTCATGCGACAACAGGCTATAGCACGTTACAACGCCAGAAGAAACAAAGAAGAGAATTTTGATTCTCAACGCTCACGCAACGACACAGGACCATCTATGGTCGGATGACAGAGATCAGAGAGTTTATCAGTGTTCAGACAACTGTTATCAGGAGATTGATTAGGATGCTCACGAAGAGTTGTCCACGAGTCGCGCCATCACATCCCTCACAAAGCAGCAGATTGCCGACATCCAGAGCAAGTTCTCATCAACAGAGATCAGCACAGAGTACAACCGTTGGGCCAGAAACGAACATTTTGACCCCTTCGCAACTCCGACACACACACAGAATCAGAGATTCACTAGAGATCTTGAGAGGAAATATCCCAAACGTTTTACCACCAATTCCGCTGTCGAGTCCCCTGACAAATCTACTTCGGATTCCGCGCCATCAGACATCGAACAGACTCCTAGAAGAGGGACTCATTTTCAACCCCTACCTATATCCCGAACCATGTCCTCACAACTCAACCCCACTCCTCCTTCAAAGACTCTAGATATGGCAGACACATCAGTAACCATGGATTTGTCCAAAATCATCAAAGACCCAGGCATGTTCAAAGAAAGACACACATTCGACGAGTGGTGGAAATCCACTAAGCTATACATCAAGTTCCAGCAAAACTTGAAAGACGATCAAAAGATATTGGCGGTCATTTCCAGGATGATGGATGGACCAGGAAAACATTGGGCTAGCACCCAGTTAGACATTATCCTAGGTGAGGAAAATGAGAACCTCACTTGGTTAATGTTCGCGGACAAGATCGCCGAACGTTTCTCTATTGCAAACAAGTCTGCTTCGGCAAAAGCGAGACTTGAAGGACTAAAGAAAGGAGGTCGCGGCATCAACGAATTCTTAGATGAATTCAACGAGCTCTTGAAGCTCTCAAAGCTTGGAGATGAAACAGGGAAATACCTCCTGGAGAAGAATCTCAACAGAAAGATCTCCGAGTTAATCTCGAGTGAAGACAAGAACTATAAAGAATATAGCACTGCAGTACACACAAAAGGACGACAGATGGAAGGACATGCACTCATCATTCGAGGCGTTGGAGATACACGCACTGGTTCAGGAACCACTTATGGTGGTCATGGCAAAGCTATGGAGATCAACAAGGCAGGAGTAGCCTGCTGCTACAACTGTCAATGCTTTGGTCACCTTGCCAAGGAATGTAGCGCACCCAAGGTCCAAAGAAAGGAAGAAACCCATAAATGTTTCAACTGTGACACTAAAGGTCACCTCACGTGTGATTGCCGCAAGCCAAAGAAAAACACCAGAAAGGTTAGAAAGGTTTCTGATGAAGAAACAGACAAAGAAGAACCAGTGATTATTGAAAAAGACACAGAGAAGGATTTTCCCGAAGGATCTGATTAAACGACGCTAAGTCGTGATCCTTATCTATAAAATGAACTCGCTTGCCTTGTAACAACACCTCAGACAATAGACCATATATGTCGAACATTTTGCACACCTGTTTGAAAAGAAGAACTTCGACAAAATCCCTAAACGGAGAGAATGGGATCATGGTATTGAACTCACGGAAGACGCACCTAAAGAGCTCAGAGGAAATGTGTATCCAATGACACAAAAAGAACAAGAAGAGCTAGACACATTCATCGGAGAGGGGCTAGCAACCGGAAAGATCAGACCATCCAAATCCCCTTATGCATCGCCATGCTTCTTCATCAATAAAAGAGATGATGTCGTCAAACAACTGATCCAGGACTATCGTGTTGTCAACAAATTCATGGTCAAAGACAAATTCCCTCTTCCATGAATCTCTGATCTTTTGGACGTATTAAGGGAGGCAGTCTACTTCAACAAAATGGACATTATGTGGGGATATAACAACATCTGAATCAAAGAAGGAGACAAATGGAAAGCTGCATTCCTGACGAGTCGCGGATTATTCGAACCATTGGTTATGTTCCTTGGTCTTTGCAACTCTCCAGCAACATTTTCTTGGATGATGGCAAGCCTGTTTAGAGACCAAATTCGCCAATGAATTTGTGTAATCTATATGGATGACATTGTGGTTATTGGCAAAACCAAAGAAGAACTGGCACACAACACAGAAGAAATTCTGCAAATTCTTTTGGATAACGAATTATTCCTGAAAGAAAAGAAAAGCCTTTGGGAAGTAACCAAATGTCCCATACTGGGATACATTGTTGGTGAAGGCTGTGTTGAGATGGAAACAGGAAAGATTGATGCCATATGAAACTGGAAGGTACCAATGACAAAGAAGGAATTACAGAAGTTCCTCGGAATTGCGAACTTCTACCGACGCTTCATCAATGGATATTCAAACATTGCCAAGCCTCTTACGGCGCTTACAGGAAACACCCCTTTTGTGTGGGAACAAACGGAACAAAAAGCATTCAAAGCATTGATCAAAGCGATGACATCGGCACCAGTTTTAACGCTACCAAACTCAGACAGACAATTCTGAGTCGAAACCAACGCATCAGGATATGCAATTGGAGCAGTACTTTCCCAGAAACAAAACGACAAATGGCATCCCATAGTGTTCTTGTCGCAGACAATGTCTGCAGCTGAACAAAACTATGAAATCTATGATAAAGAATTCCTAGCAATTGTGGAAGCATTAAAAGATTGGCGACATCACTTGCTCGATGCAAAGGGATGATTTGAGATCCTGATGGATCACAAGGGCCTGGAATATTTTTGTCGGCCCCAGGACCTAAACCAACGACAACGCTGTTGGAAGATGAAGCTGCAAGATTATGACTTCGAATTACGCCATGTTCCTGGGAAAATGAACACAAAAGCTGACATCCTATCATGATTACCCTGGTATGAAGCAGAGCTGGAACCACAAGAAAACGATCAAATATTAAAGATGCGTTATTCGTAAAGCAATTAGAATCCGAAGACATGATACAAATGGAGATGTTCATGGAAGAACAATTCACAGGGGGGGAGAAACATCGGATTCTACAATCAAAATTGGAAACGTCACCACGGTCGAAAACCCCTGGATTGAACGCATCAAAACATCTACTCAAATGGAGACAGAAGTCGTTCATGGCCTAAAGAAGAGCCCACACTGGTTCCAACAAGACAACAGTGTCACCTATGCAGGGAAACACATATATGTCCCTCCAGACCTGCAACTTCGTGAAGAACTAATGTTTGAAGCACATGATACACCAATGGCAGGACACCCAGGTCAACACAGAACTCATGAACTCCTCAGTCGTACCTACTGGTGGCCCACCATGCTACATGATATAAAGAAATAGGTGAAAGGTTGCGACACATGCCAATGCAACAAGATCAATCGACAGAAATGACATGCTCTGCTCCATCCCCATGAAGTGCCTAACCACCCATGGGAAGATATAGGGATTGACATTGTGGGACCATTACCCGATTCTGATGGAAAGAACACAATTCTGGTCATCACAGACAGACACTCCAAAATGCTTCACCTCATTCCGACAACTGTGGAGTTAACAGCTGAAGGACTAGCAAAGATCTATTGAGACCAAATATTAGTGTTTCAAAGTTCAGTTCAGTTCAGTTTTTTACCCCAAAAAGGGTAGGCCGGGGACCAGCACCACCGGTTCAGGTTCGGAATTATGGAGAAACCAGACTGGACCACAAAAAACTGGTTCACTTTTTTCTCTGAAACTTTCGAACCGCATTTAAACTGGTCGCGCGCGCATCAAATGATCAAATACATGTAAACAAACCCCAAAAACATCGCACCCACTCCATTTTGTGACTACATGGCAATGGGGAAGGTCATGTACTATATCAATTAGGTAGGAGGGTGTTATGTGTACCTCAGTATATATTTAGATCATGAAATTATGCCATGGATTCAACAATACAGAGGCCCACGCACTATGGCAAACAATAGTAAACAATGGCCAAAAAACATCGCACAGGCGCGCGCGCCTTCTTCCTCATTCTAAAATAATATTCCATTGTGGTGAATATGTTCCCTATGTATGTCCCCATAAGATACAAGTTACTATAATGCCAAGACTAGCCTGAATAAGTTTTGAATAGTTGAATTCGCATTTTTCACAAAAATGCCTATATCTTGACAACCACTCCACCAAAATACAAAAATGGTGGTGTCCCGAAGTCGCCTCGATGAGGCGGACAAAATGAGCATTGGTCAATTTTTGACCAATTTTCCTGATATTGACCGAGTTGCACTATGTATCATGAATACTGCATTCATAATTTTGTATGATTTTATAGTACTGATTCCACCTTGTTTAAATATCATTTTTTAGCTAGATATAGGAACATGTAAGTCTCTACTACCATTCTACTATGATAAAGAACAGCTAGAGTGCCCCATCTGAGCACAACATGTCTTGATATTGACGCACGCAAGGACGTGCGTCCTTCGGCTTTTGGTTCCGGACATGCTCGGCAATTGCCGAGCACTGCACCACAAAGAGTGGGGCCTCTGAAACGGGCTTTCCCACACTCTTCCCCCTCCCCTCCTTCCTCAACCGTGCCACCTTTGCCCCACTTGCCCCCAAAATGGAGATTGGGAGTGTGACCCCAGTTGTGAAACCCGCCCAACATCCCAATGGATTTACTGTACTATTTCGATCAAGTGTTCAGTCACATGTCACACCAGACTGTGAACTGAACACTGTCATGGAAATGTCACGGGTCACGATGGGTTGTGAACACTTCGAAAAATGGGTCACAAATGTCCATTTTTTGAAAAATTTCTCCCCAGGCTCCCGAAGGGTGTTCTGGGAGTCTTTTTGTGAATTTCTGTGCAAATTGGGGAGGTTTTACACATTTCTGGCTCTTGGCACACACAATTACCTGAGTTTGAACAGTGAACACTTTATTATGAACTTTGGTCACAGGTCATACTCACCAGTGAACCGTCTGGTCAGTGAACACTTGGTGTCACAGGTCACACCCTGTGAACACTTGGTCGAAATGGTACAGTATCGGGGGTCCCGAAATGCTGCATACCCATACCCAGCTGTACCTGTACCCGCGACCTGGGTTTCAAAACCCCTGGCATTCACTAATTGAATGATAATATCTAATACAAACAATCTTTTACATATTGTGTCATGGCGCTCGGACCTGCGGCCCTTGCTTGTGTGGTGGTGTTATTTAATACTCACCAAAGTGTGTGGAAAATACCTCTCACATTCTGTCCCATGCATAGAATGAGTGGATTTGAGTCATTTGACTGTATTTCAACAACAACACAACATTGAACATCAGCAGATCCATGGAATGGATACCTATCATCTCTTTTTCCCCTTGGTCTATAGACATGGTAGGTCGCTTTCGCTGAAGGAATAAGGCAGGGATTGAGTGTATCATGTATTTGCCAAAGGAATAAGCTGGGGAATAACTACATCAAATATCCACCCTTTTCTACTGAATTTCACAATATCAACAGATCCGTGAAACGAATCCCTATCGTCTCTTTTGTCCCTTAATCTATGCATAATACCGGTGGTTTTCGCTGAGGGAATAAGCCAGAAAATGCCCACATCAAATATTCACTCAGGAACCCCTCTTTTCTGCTGAATTTCACAATATCAACAGATGCGTGGAACGGGTCCCTATCATCTCTTTTGTCCCTTGATCTATGCATACTACTGGTGGTTTTTGTTAAGGGAATAAGCCAGAAAATGCCTATATCAAATATTCACCCAGGAACCCCTCTTTTCTGCTGAATCTCACAATATCAACAGATGTGTGGAACGGATCCCTATCGTCTCTTTTGTCCCTTAATCTATGCATACTACTGGTGGTTTTCGTTGAGGGAATAAGCCAGAAGATGCCTACACAAATTGTAATAATTCTGTAGTCTTGTCAAGAAAATATGATATTTCTCCACAACCATCCATTTTTTCCCCTCCATATTTATTTAGGTTACTAAAATGTGTGCTAAAATACATGCCCAACACAGTATACACACCCCCAGTGAAGAGACACAGAAAGGACACCAACTTTCAGTGAATTGATGGTGGATTGATGGGAGGATGTCTTGTGCTTTGCAGTTGCTTTTTGCTAAAGTAATTAATTACCAATCATGACTAAGCTGAATAAGCGCAGACTCAGTCTGACCAATCTTAGTCATTGACCCCCACCCTCCCTTTTGTTATAGACAAGGTCATTGATATTAATAGGTACTGATTCTTTCCATCTTGATTATCAAATCATTGTAAACTTTCTTTCCTCCTACACAGTCGACACATCCACATACCAATGTCAATCCACCACTTTTTGGTTTCATCATCCAATTGACATAATTCTAACCGTAGAAATTCACTTGGGTGTTGTCGAAGCAGCCATACACTCGTTTGCAAACACCCTCGCTGTTGAGGCGACGCTAAGTCAAACGACGTCGCGAGCCCAAACTTAAGAACGAAGTGGGAAATGTGAAGTGAACTGAATTGCCCAGAGACCCAGCGGGAATCTCAAGAGAACAAGCTATCGAATACAAGTGAAAGTACTCTACTTATATATGTAAATTCCATGAGGCTGCGTTGTGGCAGCGTCATGCTGCGTGATAATAATGAGATGTCCTCATGTGCGATATGATGTAGATAAGATAAGATCGAGATAAGATAAGATAAAGTGAAAAGTGAAAATACGATCATAACATTACCCCCTTTCTAGATCTCGACTTCCAGGCGAGATATGATGTTGTCCGGGGTGTTCGTGAAATTTTCATATGGTTTAAATTCCAATCCTTCAAAGATGTTTGCGCGTAAGCGCCGAGGTGCATTCGGGTTTAATTTAAAGAAGTCCTCCACCGCTTCCTTGGCATGTTCTAGGTGATCCTCAGGTTCCCACGTGTTGTGATCCTGAGTCAGACCCTCCCATTGCACTAAATATTCCAGCTTTCCTCTCTTCAACCTTGAGTCAATAACTTTTGCGACATCGTACTCCTCTTCGCCATTGATGACTATCGGGTTTGGTGCCTGCACCCTTTGTGACATAAATAGTGGTTCCTTAAATAATCGGACTCGTGATACATTGATGACCGGGTGGATTTTCCAGGTTTTCGGTAATTTAAGTTCTACGGCGTGTGACGAAATGATTTTGGTTATGGTATAGGGTCCAATCCATCGTTCGGCAAGTTTCTTTAAGGGTCGGTTCAACTTCAGGTCTTTAGTCGATAACCAAACTTTGTCGCCAACTTTGTAAACTGGTGCATCACCCCTTTTCAGGTTCGCATACCGTTCCATCTCTTCTCGTGCTTTTACTAGCGCCGCTTCCGCCTCCTCATGAATCTTCTTCATTCGCTCTGCGAATTCTTTTGCCGGTTCTGACTTTTCTGCCCTCCGAGGTTCTACGCCCATCCTAGGGTTAAACCCATAATTTACATAAAACGGCGAGAACTGAGTTGCCGTGTGAATTTTATTATTATAGGCGAACTCCGCGGTTGCCATCCATTCGGGCCAATCTGTTTGCCGATGGGAAATAAATGATCTTAGATATTGTTCCAACTCCTGGTTGATGCGCTCCGTCTGTCCGTCTGTTTGCGGATGATACGCCGTTGATAATTTAGTTGTGATCCCCAATATTTTATTTAGTTCCTTCATAAATATTGCCGCAAATTGTGGTCCTCGATCTGACGTTAACGATTCTGGCAGTCCATGAAGTTTCCAGACTTCGTCCCGATATAGTTTAGCTAATCCTTCTGCTGAGACTTCATCACGTGTTTTGATAAAGTGTGATTGCTTTGTTGATCTGCAAGCCACGACTAATACTGCGTTGTACCCCTGAGCTTCTGGGAGTCCTACAATAAAATCTGCTGTAACATGTTTCCATGGTCCTGCATGTTCCGTGTTTGCTTTTAATTTACCAGCTAGCGGTTGAGGCACGTTTTTTGATCGTTGACATCTGTCGCAGCCCTCGACGTATGCTTTGACCATGTTTGTAATACTAGGCCACCAATAATTACGTGTAACCAATTCCAGGGTCTTCCACTGCCCTGGGTGTCCTGCAACTGGGTTGTCGTGGTGTAATTTAATTATTTCCTCCCTGAGTTCCTGACTTTTCGGAACATAAACCTTTCCTCTATGTAACCAGAGTCCCTGCTCTTCATGCCATTCGTCTGCGCGTAATGTTTTGGTATTTGTTTTCTTTAACTCTTCTACTGCTTTCAACACTTGTTCGTCAAATTCCTTGGCATCCCTGATGCGTTTTAATAGTTTACTTTCTTCTCCATCAATAAGTATGTGACCTCGATCCATTGCTCGCAAGTGGAAGTATTCCGGTTTTAATAATGTTACGTCTTCGTTGTCATTTTCCACCCCCTTTCTATGATCGACCCTTCTCGAAAGAGCGTCCGCCTTTCCCATTGAGGTGCCAGCTTTGTGTATTAATTTAAAGTTGAAGCGTGTTAGATACAACGCCCAGCGTGCTTGTCTGCGATTAAGCTTTCGTCCCTGCATGAAGTACTCGAGGTTTTTATGATCAGTCCAGATCTCGACCTCATGTTTGGCTCCTTCAAGGTGGTGTCTCCATGCTTCCAGCGCTCGAATTATGCCCAGCATTTCTTTATCGTGTACGTCGTAATTTCGTTCCACATCATTTAATCCTTTAGATAGAAAGGCACATGGCCTCCATTTCTCATCCTCGCATTCCATAGATAGAATTGCTCCTGTAGCAAAGTCCGATGCGTCTGATTCTACTCTCAACTTCCGATCCGGATCGGGAGATACTAATATAGGTGCTTCCGTAAATAATTTCTTTAGCATATCAAACGCTTCCTCCTGTTCCTCCTTCCAATTCCAGATTGTTTCTTTCCTTGTTAATTTATGTAAGGGCCCTGCCACTTTAGAGAAGTCTTTGACAAATCTTCGATAGAAATTGGCCAATCCTAGAAACGACTGAATTTCTTTGACTTTTGTTGGTTTCGGCCATTGTTTGATGGCGTCTACTTTTGAAGGATCCATTCGAATTCCGTCTTTCCCAATAATTAACCCTAAGAACTCTATTTCGTCTCGGTCAAAGAAACATTTTCCTGGTTTTAAGAATAAGTCGTTTTCTCGTAATCTTTTTAGAATTTCCTCCACGATTTCACTGTGTCCTTTTTCTCCTTCAGTTGCTACCAATATATCATCGATATAGATAACTACGTCTCCTTGATCAATCAAGTCTCTAAATATGTCGTTCATCATGGTTTGAAACGTGCTTGGGGAATTATTTAATCCGAAGAACATGACTGTTGGTTCGAAAGCTCCGTCTGGGGTTGTGAATGCCGCTTTCCACTCGTCTCCTTCTTTGATGCGTACATTGTTATACCCCCATCTGAGGTCCATTTTGGTAAACCTTTTCTTTCCCTTTAATTTATCGATCAATTCCGGAATTAACGGGAGTGGATAATTATTGCGAACGGTCCAGCCGTTAATGTGTCGGTAATCCTGTACCATTCGTTTCTTTCCGTCTTTTTTGGGTATAAAGAATACTGGCGAGGTTTGTGGTGACTTGGTAGGTCGAATATATCCTTTGCGTAATTGATCGTTTACAAATTCGGATACTTCTCTCCTTTCATCTGGTGACAGGGGATAGACTTTGGCCTTCTTTGGTACGAAATCCGGTTTTAAGTCTATAGCGTGGTCCCATGGTTTCCTGACTGGTAATCTCTCCGATGCTTTCTTTTCAAAGACTGATAGATATTTGTGATATTTCCGGGGGACAACCTGTTCTGCCGGTACTTCATCTGAGGGTTCTCCTTTAGCTGCCCTGAGCGTGTGGATTACTTCCTCCTCCATTTCTTCCTCATTTCCTTCTACTACTTCTTCCATTCTTCCGCCCCATCTGGTTCTTGCAGTTTTATTTAAATAACGTGTTCGAC
Organism: Entoloma clypeatum; assembly: GCA_963565915.1. Lineage (NCBI taxonomy): Eukaryota > Fungi > Basidiomycota > Agaricomycetes > Agaricales > Entolomataceae > Entoloma > Entoloma clypeatum. The sequence continues at coordinate 247,267 of OY751488.1, read as the reverse complement.
GCATGCCACATTCTTCTGGACATCTTGATAGTTTAATTTCCGCCTTTTCCCAATTGATTTCTGGATTATGGCGTTTCAGCCAGGTATGTCCAACAATAATTTTAGCTTTCCCTAGGTTGCATGCCTCAAACACGGCTATCTCCACATGTCCTTTATACCGCATAGCCATGACTGCTTCATGCGTGATCGAACCTCCTTGGTTAAGCGTGCCATCAACGTTGTAGACCCGAATGGGGAAAGGTAGTTCCCTTAATTTAATGTTGTTCCTTTTGGCGAAGTCCAGATCTATGAACATCCCTGTCGCCCCTGAGTCTAATAATGCTTCAACATCGAATGTGCGTTTGTCCTGCAACGTTTCCAGCGTGATTTTCATCATAAGCTCCTTTTCCAAAGAAGCGGATCGAATAAAAGATGGTTCCCCCATAGAGTCCGTTTGCCTAGTTAAATTATCTGATTCTTTGTCATAGGGAATTAAGCATTCATCCGTAGGGGACGAACCAAGCCTCGTTTCTGAGGGCTCCCCAATGATATAGTTTACAAGTGTGTCTAAGTCCGATTCATCTTTTTTTGGTTTTTCTTTCCTACTAGGTTTATCTAATAGTATTTTATTGTACGTAACTGCAGCATCCGTAAGTTTCTGAAACCAAGATTTTACAATGTCTTTATGTACGTAAGAGTCTATAGGCAAACATTCATATCGATTTGTCAGAGCCAGCGGGGGATTTACTGGTTGACGTTCACAAAACCCTGCTGCCCAGCAGCTTGTCTATTGTTCTGACCATTGGGATTCGGCGCAGGCGCGCCAATCACACCCCTTGGTCCGTTTGCGGCTTGTCGTGCTTGACGCCTTGCCGTGATTTGTCTTAAGATTTCTTCTTCCTCATGTTCGTCGATTTGTTCAATTACAGCCGCTCGCACCCTGCGTTGTGGCCGTCTGCATTCCCGGGCGAAATGCCCCTGTCCTCCGCAGTTGTAACAATTACCAGGCGCTCGGCGCTGGTTTCTATCGACCTCCATAGCATTGGGATCTCGGCGTCCCTGACCTTGCTGTCCGTTTTGCTGCGGGGCTCGGTACCCCCCGTACTGTTGTTGTCCGAATGGTCGCTGCTGATTCTGCTGGTTTGCGGGCCGATTGCCCCAACCGGTTCTCTGCTGTCCAAAGTTGTTGCCGGTCCTCATGCCCGGTCTTGCCGCGTAAGTTTCCTCTGCTCTTCCGATTGCTAAAATTTCCTCACTCGTGTCTTGCACGGTGGTCTGTCGTCTTCCCTGCTGGAACATTTGTTGTATGATCGAATCCTTGGTGTTCCTTTCTAGCAGAGATATCCCATGCATTTCCTCAATTTGGCCTTTGATGACCAACGTTCCAAATTGTGTAATAAAATCGTCCACCCGCATGTTTCCTTGTTTAAAGGTTTCGATTTTGGCACGTGCCCATTCTATTTCTGTTGCTGATTGGAATCTTGATGTCACCTCTCTCATTAATTGCTGGAACGTGGGCCAATGTTCTGATTCCATGCACTGCCTCAAGCGTGTTTCCCCATAGGTGCCGGCGGTAGCGCCTTCCAGGCGAGACCATACTGCAATGCAAATTTCTTCCTGTCCTTGGAACAGGTCCCGGTTGACCCTGATCCATGCCAGCATCTTTGTCCACCATACTCCGAACGTTGCCTTGGCCCCATTGTACCTGCCGGGGTCTGCAGCGATTTCTAGTCGTCTTCCATTGGGACGCGGGGCGGCGGGATTATGAGCGGGAGGAGGGAGAGGGGGATTGGGAAGGGGATTGTCGAACTCGTCGTCGTTGTTGTCGGCCATGTTGTGTGAGCAATAGTGCTTTGTAGCGGGCGCGCGACCCTGTTCTGCTACTTAAGCGAAAAAGAAAACCTAAAAAAAGGAAAACCCAAAGAACGATCTGTTTACCCAGGCAGCCGAAATGCCCGAATGAAGGAAGATCTGGGAAAAATGAAAACCACGCGGTCAACACCCCTACGCGCGCTGGTTCTGTCGAATCCGGGAAAAGATCGGGGGTTGGAACACCTTTTGAGAACTAAACGTGCGCGACCTTCTTTTCCAAGTCGCCACACGCGCCAGCAGCTTTCCCGAAGGTCAGTTGCGTCGGCCTTTGGTCACCTCGACACGGGACGGGCTCAACGTTTCCCTGTGTGTCTCGAACGGCAACGCTAGTTATAGTGGGTGCACCAAGCGTTTCTCTTCTTATCCCTGAAGTCCGGGAGGTCCCCCTTAACGCTAGGGTCCGCGTGTAGTGGCGAGGTGTGACTTTTAACGCAAAAGCACGAAACGGCGGGGATAGTGATGGTGATGTGGGAAGTGTGTGTGTTTGGGCGGGCGATGATGATAAGAGCTTGTTCTTCTGTTGAGGCGACGCTAAGTCAAACGACGTCGCGAGCCCAAACTTAAGAACGAAGTGGGAAATGTGAAGTGAACTGAATTGCCCAGAGACCCAGCGGGAATCTCAAGAGAACAAGCTATCGAATACAAGTGAAAGTACTCTACTTATATATGTAAATTCCATGAGGCTGCGTTGTGGCAGCGTCATGCTGCGTGATAATAATGAGATGTCCTCATGTGCGATATGATGTAGATAAGATAAGATCGAGATAAGATAAGATAAAGTGAAAAGTGAAAATACGATCATAACACTCGCGACAAAGCAACATATGCATTAGGGTCTTTCAAAGTTGGACCTGCCAGGTTCCTGCTGGATCCTGTTATGCTTAACAAACCGTTCCAAGGTTTGGGCAGAGTATGCAGGAAAGTGGAAAGGCGAAGAGCAATGTGATTGCTAAATCTAAGGAATCTACTACAGTACAGGAGGTTTATATAGGTACTGACTATAGGTGGTAGCGGATGAGTCAGTACTGCGGAAGGCAGTGCGCATGAGTAAGGTGACTGCGGAAGGCTATGTACAATAAGTAAGCGCAGGAGCGAAGTATACTAAAGGGGCTGATGAAGTAAAGGTAGTGAGTCAGACTGGGAATCGAAGGTTGCGAAAGTAGACATTAGACATAGTAAGCTCGTAAGAGGGCGCCGAGCCGGGCCGATAAGTAAAAGTGATGACGTCGTCCGCATACCGTAGAGTCCGTAACATGTTCCCCTCTTCAAGCTCTGTGTCCTCACAGAGTCATTGTCCCCATCCCTCGTTGTTGCCGGGATCGGACCAGTTCGGACTCTCCTTGAGGCTCCAATTATATATCAACTCCTTGTTGATGGCAACGGCGAGTTTGAGGCCTTTGATAGCCAGCCGAATACATCGATTTTCGATCACAAGGGTGCTGGTGTAATTTCTGAGAATTTGTTTTTCCTCGGGACTCGGGGCGGCGGGGAGGTTGGACAGCGAGTGAAGCCGGATATGCATCTGGCGATGAAGGAGGTCGGCAAGGGAAGTTTAGAGGGCATGGATTTGGTCTCTCATGGAGAGTGCTTCCTTCATGAGGGCGGCGATGGTGGGGTTGATGTTGGTGGTGGAGGTGGAGGTAACGGTGGTGTTGGACATGGCGGTGAGGATGGTTGAGAGATAGAAGAAGAAGGGGGAGGCTATATTGGGCAGGGAAAAGACTAGAGCGGGGAACTCGGTGTGTAGTTGACTGATGAGGTCGATACTGTTATGGATTTTGAACACTGTCTTTTATCGTGGGCGAGACGGGTTCTGCCGATGGAAATCACAGATCAAATCTTGAGCGTTCTGAACATTAGCTCGAGGTTACCATGTGTTCTCTTCTGGGCCATATCTGTAAGGGCAAGCCCCTAGAGGATTAGAGACCTTAGCAAGGAAGTCATTCCTTCTATCCTTGTTTCTTTCTGTTCCTCGACTCTGCCCATACAATGTCAAGACAATCCTCCTTTTTGTTGACTGCTCTTGCAACTCCATCACCCTCATATAACCTCCGATGCTGCTCCGATGCTGCTCTGATCTACTCCGAAATCTCTCCACCTGTTCCGACTCTCCTCCATCCACCCCCACTGGGTTCCAATGTTCCGAAGCCTTGTTCAGGATAGTTCCCTCTGATGGATTTCCATCCATCTTACCGTAAGGGCAACATCGCTTTCATTGGTTTCACTAACACCAAGGTCCATCTTACCCTCCGTATTCCTATATCCTGGTACCTCCATCGGAGCTCCGCACTCCTCCGATATAGCTCCGCACTTCCTGCACACTTGACACTGTCGTTTCTCCATCGGAGCTCTGCATTTCTCCATGCCCAGCGATACAGGCAATATCCCTTCCCTTCTCCTTTCTTCTCCCTTTCGCATTCTCTTTCCACCACCTCCGACAATTTCCGATGATCTCCGACGATTCCCAACATACCTCCAACCCTCTGGTTATCGGACTTCTAGATGTGGTGCATTCATTACTTACACTTACTATACTTTACATTTTCCTTTTCCTTTCCAAACACCTCCGACGTATCTCCGATATTCCGACGGCCTGTTCTCCGCCCTTCAGTCTTTCGACATGACCTTATTACTTCAAGTCCATGCACGGTACGATACATCACTTATATATTTATCTCTTCAACCCCCATCTCCGACGTCCTCCGATCCGCTCCGCTTTTCGGAGCGGATATCTTATTTCAAATATTCCTACTATTTCATATATTCTCGTTGCCATTCCACTTCCATTTCCAATTCCCTTTTTCTATATATCTGCTTCGGTTCCAGGGGATTCCTTAGAGTTTTCTCTTTGGATCTCCCTTGCAAGGTACAATATATTGTTGTTTAGTAGTCTTTAATCTAACCTTTGGATCTCCCTTGCAAGTCGTCCAACGTCGGAGTCGCTTCGGAGCACTTCGGAGTTGTTGGATTGTAAGGTTGCCCTTACAATATCCTTCCCACTGGATGAGGTACTGGATCTTTCCACGGAACTTTTGAGAGTCTAGGATTGTGGACACATGATACTCTTCTCATCCTTCGACAATGATCGGATCAGGGGCTGGTTTCTTCTTCTGGATGGCGTACTTCGGGGTTTCGTAAGATGACAACAGGGTCTCATTGAACACAGGGTGAATCATAAGTCTTCGGAAGATCAAGAAGAGTGGAGACACAAAAGAACAAGCCAGCAGTTCCAAAGGAGGACTTTCAAGTACCTGCCCCAAAGTCGCGAAGGAGTGGGTCGCACTGAAAGAGCGAGGGCTACCTCCCACTTCAGGTTCCGATGGTGTAAAGAGCGGCAGATTAGGTTGTAAGGTGTGTGATGACTCCTGAGATTCGACTGAAGAGGATCTTTCCAAAGTATCCGAATGGGGTGGGGGTGTAACATAGGTGCTAAATCTAGGAGAGTGCCCAAGGCTGTCCGAAGGTGACCCTCTACCAGAGATTGGGTAGATCTGATCATATATCCAGTCATGACACCAGGCGTTGAAGAAAGGAGGATACTTACACTTCCATTTCCAGAATGAGCTGGGGTGTCCTGACCCGACATGCCTGTTCAGGAGTTTTCCTGCCAATGACACATGAATCTTTGATGTTATTAGACTCTCAGAAAGGAAGAAACATACATTTCCATCATTGACAGAATGACCTTGAGCACTTTGAACCTGAGCAGGAAATGTGGGCATCGGTGGCCAAGGGCTTTCCTGCTGCAAAGCACGTGGTATACTTCTATTATTGTGGCCATGATTACGAGAAACAATTGAGTGAGCAACAGTTGTAATTGGCTACCGAGGATGATAAATGACGGAAGAAGTATCACTATCATATCAATACTCACTAGAGCGCTGGTGATAGTGGTCATGTCCATCATATCACTGTCCAAATGGTCATTAATGACCCTCTAATGCAGAACATGAGTTATGCTACTGCAGTGACGCGATGTTAACGGAATAAGCATACATAATAATTGGTCCAGTCAACATCATCCATTAGTTGGAGGTCAGGCTGGGGGGACATTGTATTCTTTGTATAACGCAGTCAAAAGATGAAGTCCAGACTTAAATATGGCGAACTCACATGGTCATCGAAAGCGTCAACAGCGGCTGCAGAGGATGGCTGGGCAGATTTGACACCCGCAATTGTGGATACAAAAGAGTGCACACTGGAAATGCTGGTGTCCTCATCAATTACCTCCTCTGGTGGACCTGGGGGCAAAGGAAGCATAGAGGTGTTTATACTGGTGAGTGAACAATCAAGCAATGATCTCTTACGGATGCTATCGTTGCTCGACTCGTGGCTCATAGTTCGTCCCATCATATGGCTTTGCCTGCTGACACAGGCCTCCATCTGCCTCGGGTGCATGGTGGTGCGAATACTGTTTCGAGGATAGGGAGTGACATCAGGAGGGGGTGCAAGAAAGTCTTGAGGGACGGGAGGCATGGAGATCGAAGATGAGGAAGGAGTTGGAGTTGAAGATGACCAGTACTCTTCGAACCCTAGGCCTGGAAGATTGAGAACCCCATGCTACCTTTCTGAAATCTTCTGTGAGGACAAAGGCAGAGCATCATGGCATCTAATGCCAGACTGACAAAAAAGTAATGTGATACCCCTTTATAATTTCACAGAATCACATTTCCAAATTGGTGAACCTGATCATGAATAAGTTTGTGGTACACGATGCAAATTGACCGTTCTGCAAGTCTCACCCATGAAGTTTTGTGAGGAGCACACCATCCTCGATCGTCACCACAATTCCATCAACACCCTCTTCTTCTCTCCCAATGGTAGTCTCCTTGCCAGCGGTGGAGATGATGGCATCGTCTTCATTTTCAATTACAAGAGCAGACACAACATCGTTGATTTTCCCTTAAAACCTGCAGTCACTTCGTTAGTCTGGCATCCTGTTGACGGGAGGTTGTTTGTTGGCTGTGCCAATGGCAATGTCTGGGTGGTTGACATTGTAAGTTCCTATTAGCTGGATTGGCTCAGTAATGACTAAATCATACCTTTTCAATAGCTTAAGCACTCTATGAGCCACATTCTCATGGGAATAGAGGACGCCATTGAGTGCTTAGCCTTCAGCCTCAACAAGAGCTATCTAGCAGTCGGTGCGCTTGGACAGGTGATAATTTGTCGTATTTCAGACAAGTGCAAGTTCTATCTCTTTTGTCCTTCGTTTTCTAATACACAGATATCTAGACGTTTTTGAGAAGAGCAACGTGATCCGATCCTTTGACCCAAACGGTGGTGATATGGTCCCAAGATCTCTTCATTTCCAAAGGGGCAACTGTTACCTCATTATCTCATACCTCGAACATGGCACCATGTATGTGCTTCTCGCTTGCAAGAACACCATATCTTATAGAACTTGACGACAAGCAAAAGTGGGACCTTGTTCCCCATGTGTCTCACATGTGAATTCAATCTTTCTCTGGTGATCTGCTTTTCTGAAACCAGTACTGTGCAGTGGTGCTTCAGCAATATCACCAAACGAAAAATGCCTTGTCATTTCCAATTTACTCAATGGTTTTGATGTCTATGACCTCAACAATCTTACATTGATGTGCACAATTAAAGACACCATCTTTGAGAATGCCCAGCTTCCTATCATGTTTTGCAGTGATGATAGAATTCTGGTAGGAAGCTCAAATGGAGTAATCAAAATTTTTGATATATCATCCGGAAGTATTTTATCAAGTCTTCCTCACCCCGGTGCGGCTGTCCAACTTTGTATCTATCATCCCTAAATTTTTCCCTGCGGGACTGTCAGGTTGGGACTTGGTTCAGCCTGTCACATATTGCTATGATGACTTCGTGCCTTGTCATTATGTTGGAACGGCCTCAGCCGAAAAAAGGGCTGCCGCATATATCAAAATCTGGAAGGTGGACGAGGAATACAGTATGACTTAGCTCAGTTTCTGAAAATATTTGATTGAACATCTGAATGACTCAAAATCAGCGTCACAATAAAAGCCTCCGACGTAAACAGCTTGCCATAAACCCAGGTGGGCTCAACAGCGTCATTCAGCTGCCAAAACATTTTGTATGGTTCAAAATGGAGGTGGGGGTGTACCGAAGATCAAGTGATTTTCTCCTTGATTGCGGGCAGTAATTTTCAATGATGGAGAACCCTGGCATTGAACTCTTTTGGTCCTGGGTTCAACATTTGTTTGTAAAATGGGACACTGATTTTCACAGGTGTTCAGATCTAGCCCTCAACTCCTCCATCCTGCTTATCATCGACCCAGTCATCTCCCCATGCTGAGCCATGGCAGAGCTCTCCAGTGAGCCAGGTGTCGATACACCACCAATTTTGGCCGGCAGCATCCTCAGGACGAAACTCTGGATGTCCTACTATCTTGAGGAGATTCTGGAAGCTGGACTGCAATTTTTTTTTCAAACTGGTTCGAGACCGGGGTATAGGCAGGTAGCAGGATGTTGGATTTTCCTCACATTTTTCACAGTAAAAACTACATAAATACAAAAAAGAGAAAACAATATACAAGACGCGCGCGCATCGGCATGCGCGTGTACATGGCCGTTGGGCTCGCGAGGCCCGTTGGGGCAAAGGGCAGCCGTTGGGCATGAGAGGCAGCCGTTGGGGCAATGTGAGGCAGCCGTTTGTGGACAAAGGGCAGCCGTTGGGGCAAAGGGCAGCCGTTGGGCATGAAGGGCAGCCATTGCACACAAGAGGCGACCGTTGTGGAATCGAGGCACCCATTTGTGGGCAAAGGGTGGCCATTGGGGACGCGAGGCAGCCATTGTTGGCAAAGGGCAGTCGGCGGGGCAAAGGGGGCCATTCCATTGGGCAGGAGAGACTGCCGTTACCATTTCGACCAAGTGTTCACAGGGTGTGACCTGTGACACCAAGTGTTCACTGACCAGACGGTTCACTGGTGAGTATGACCTGTGACCAAAGTTCATAATAAAGTGTTCACTGTTCAAACTCAGGTAATTGTGTGTGCCAAGAGCCAGAAATGTGTAAAACCTCCCCAATTTGCACAGAAATTCACAAAAAGACTCCCAGAACACCCTTTGGGAGCCTGGGGAGAAATTTTTCAAAAAATGGACATTTGTGACCCATTTTTCGAAGTGTTCACAACCCATCGTGACCCGTGACATTTCCATGACAGTGTTCAGTTCACAGTCTGGTGTGACGTGTGACTGAACACTTGGTCGAAATAGTACAGTAAATCCATTGGGATGTTGGGCGGGTTTCACAACTGGGGTCACACTCCCAATCTCCATTTTGGCAGCCTGCGGAGGCCCATAGATGCCAAACACATCCATACCCATGGGAACCCGTACCCCTGTACATGGGTGTGGGTTTTGGCGGGTACGGGTACGGGTTGAGTCAAAGGTACCCGATAACACATTGTATTAAAATATTACACATCTCTGTTGCAAAGCATGGGTAAAAGATTGTTATGACACAATCACACAAGCAAGGGTTGCAGGTCCAAGTGTCATAACACATTGTGTTAAAATATCTCACCTTCCAACCAAATATTCATGTAAAAAACCGTAGATAGAATAACAACCATAAGTAGAATACCATCCCCCACCTCCCACCCCCCTCCAGGGGGTGGAACTAAATATTCATATAAAACATTGTACATGTCTCTGTGCCGTATGCTGCATCTTACTTTGTGCCATACGGCACGGGTCATATCCTCGTTTAACAACAAGGTGATTAGGTTTTCAAACTCAGTTAGGTAAGACAGCCGAACATCACTGCGCATGGAGCCAGCACACCACGACCCAGACCACACCAGTCTCCACCACCGACCCCGATGTACGGCGATATTTAGGCGTCGTCGTGGGCATCTTGCCTCTGCGAGGCATCCATCCGCATCGCCGTCCCCGTATCCAACGCCCACATAAGGCCACAACTACAACGACGACATCTCCTGTCACTACCGCCGCCGCTCTTGGCACCTCGTTCCTCCCGCCGTTGCTCTCCGCCTGCCGGCTGACGATCAACATCCGATGTTGCCGCCTAGCCTATCGATCGCAAGAGGGTCTGATCTCCGTAAGTCCGCGCTCTATCAATTGAAATTGTTCTCAGAGACTAACGAGTGTAAATCTACATACAGCCCTGCGCCGTTGAATAGCGAGGGCCCCATACTGGAGAAGCTAGAATTGCTAGCAGAAAGGTACGCCCACGCCCATCGCGTTATTCCCGAACAGTTCACCAAACTAAATCAGTGACTTACATGAATTGGAATGCATGTCCCGCCCACAGATGCACCGCCCCTCTCGCAAATCAACATGATCGACCCGCCCGCCGCTTGTCCGCCGCGAATGTTAGAGAAGGGAATCCAGGTATGTCCGCCGCGTTGTTATACGCCCTAGTTTAGCTCATCAAATACTCTTTCTTTACCACTCTCTTAGGTAACATCTACCGCCGCGCTGCGCCCCCTTATGCTCCACCTTGCCGCCGCCAACATTCCAACCGTAGGTCCTGTCCTGAGGAGTTTTCCCAAAGGCACTCGGTAGGTCCCCCTTCATTCGTTCCCTTTCATTCAACTAAATGAAGCCATCCACAGACGTCCTTGTGCACATCCTGCCCTTGTAATCTTTCCTTAGCCGCTGTGATTCGAAGCTACAGGTTCCGGTTGCCTGCGGGCCGTGGTCTTTTCGACTTGAGAAGCCGAGGAGGCCCTTGATACCAAAGCCGCAGCTAGAGACGTGGAGAGTGCCACCAAGCCGGGACTTCCTCTCTGGCGGACTCTCGTCTTTGCCGGCGTGGGACTCACCCAATCTCTCTCCTGGATCGCACACGGCTCCCTCACTCCGTCCCACGACATCTTCTCCCTCTCCTGCGTCTTCCTCCTTGGCGCCGTCATCCAGATAGCCGCAGTCGTATATGATCATGACATCGTCGGTGCCTCGTGGCCTGCGAGTGCGTTGGCTGCGAATCTGGGGGCTGTGATTACGGGCTTGGCCGTTCTCCTTGGGATGCCAATTACAGTACCGAGTGAGAGGATTGAAAAGGAGGTTATCGTCAGTCCATCCTTCCGCCTCACGTCTCGATCTGCTGACGCGTTTCTTGCAGGGTCGGTCCGTGACTATACAACGCCATTCGGTTGGATTGCCTTCAGTTAGGTTTGCCCCCTCATTCGCCGGGCCCGTTGCCTTTCCTATCTCTTTCTGGGTTGCGCTGATTGGTGTTCCAGGGACGAGACACCACGCTCGATGAAAAGGACGTTTGGAGCATGAGCCCAACAATGTAGTCCTGTCCTGATTTATGACAATTCAGTACGCTCAACTTTCTTCCTCCATCCTCCTTACTAAATGCCCATATGTAGTCGCTCAACTCTCCTGCAGCCAATTCGCTCGACATCATGTATGTCCCGTCGTTTCGCTTTTCCTTCATCTTCCATCCTCATAACACGCATGTGTAGACTGGATTGCATACTCACTGTCGTCAACGCCATATTCAACTACACCACTCTCAAGTCTGTACCATTTTCCTAATCCTATGTGACAGAAACCAAACTTACATGTACTTACAGGCGTATCCTCGATGCTATCGACATGGAGAACCGTACGCTTGAACTCACGGCACGTGCGTACACTTATGCATTCCTCGCATTTATATACACCCTCTTCAAGGCATGATTCCGATCTCCTCCTCCTTCATCATCACTTCACTGACTGGGCTCCTTTATCTTCATTCTAAATTAGGCTCAAGCAGATGTTCAACACCTCTGGTATGGACGTCGCGCCGCCACGCGCATGCGTTCCGAGCTCATGGCCGCCATCTACGACAAGGCGAAGGATCTTTCGAGAGTTGTCAAGGATAACGAGCAAGCCCTAGCTCCCGGTCGAGAGGCCAAAGCAAAGAAGAAGGGCAGAGACAGAAAGAAAGACGAAAACGATCCCAAGTCCGGTGCAGACGTGGGGAAGATCGTCAACTTGATGGCCAGGGATGCCAATAGGGTGAGTTCGAATGTCTTTCCTGTATGCATTCTGATGGTTGGCTCCTTTCTTCCAGATCTCTCAGTTGATTCCGGGAATGTACTTTCTCTACGGCGCGCCGTTTGAGATCATCATTGCGGGCACCTGCTTGTATCAGTACGTCTCTCTTCTTTCTTCCTTCAATCTTTGTTCTCATCCTTGCGCACGCAGACTTCTCGGCATAAGTGCCTTTTGTAGGCTTCATCGTCCTCCTCGCTGGATGGCCTCTGAACAGCTCCGTCATGGAATTGACCATCAAGATCCAGAAAGGCCCGCTGGCGGCGAGAGATGGGAGAATGGGGGTGCTGAATGGCCCTTCACCTTTCTCCGTGTCTTTCTGCTCATCGTGGGATTAGATCAAGTCGCAGTGGAATTCGGTCATGTTCTATCTTTCGTGGACGCGCGCGCCGATCTTGGTGTCGATCATATCGTCCTTTGCGGTGTATTAATACCCTTCGTGAAGTCGACGACTGACTTGACTGTATACCGTCGATCGCGCTTTCCAACATGATGAGGGTCCCGTTGAATATCATTCCGGCATGGACCGTGCAGATTCTCCAGGTTCGTTTCTTTTCATGTGCTGTCTTCTTTCTCTGACCCAGTGTCATCCAGACTGGCGTTGCGTTGAAACGAATTGAAGTTTACCTTGAAGAAGACGAAATCTCGGGACCAAGTATCCTTCATCAAGAACCACCACTACCAGTAGCACCGAGTCCGAACCTGAGAGCGGCTTCGGTATTGTCAACGCCTGAGGAGAGGCCGATTCCAAGAAGGATCAAGCCAAGAAGACACATGATTCGCGCGCAGAGGTTCGCTCGAGAGACTGTCATCACCGTAGACGCGCCCGGGGGAGACTCGTTGTCACAAACGGAAGAGTACCACAAGTTCGAGTTGAGGGACATCGACGTCATGTTCCCTGAGGGCTCGCTGACCGTGATCAGGGGCCTTACGGCGTCGGGGAAGACTGCTCCACTCGTACGTACGCCCCTCCTGTCTTTGCGGGGCCAGTTTCTAAATTCTCTGACATCCAGATGGCCCGCCTTGGTGAGATGACCCTCCTCCCCGGTTCCGGGAAGATCATGATGCAGGCAGGGTCGACGAGAACGGCCTCATGCATGCGATATCGTACGCTGTGCAGTCCCCGTGGTTGAGGCACCAGAGCATCAGGGACAACATCCTCTTTGGATACCCGTATGAGGAGCAGCAGTATAAGGATGTCGGGCCCGGATTTGGATATGCTGGAGGATAGGGATGAGACAGAGATCGGGGCGAGATGGGTTTCGTGTGATTGTTTATCTTGGACGATGGTTGACCCCCTTCCTTTGCAAAGGCGTGAGTTTGTCTGGCGGACAAAAGGCTCGGGTAGCGCTTGCTCGCGCTGTCTATGCAAGGACGAAATATGTCTTGCTCGACGATCCCTTGAGTGCTGTTGTGAGTCGTCTTCTTTTCTTTCAATGCCGACTGCTGAGCCGAATTATGCCTTCTAGGATAGCCACACATCCAGATTCCTGTACGAGCGTCTCTTCCGTGGTCCTCTCCTGGAAAACCGCACCGTGGTACGTGTCATCTTGTCCCAGTTATCTTTGAGTTTCATCTCATAAACCTGTCCTTCCAGATCCTCGTTACCCACCATGTTGATCTCGTGCTCCCCGGCACGTACGTACTGAACTCCAAGTGAGGGGCGTCTTGGAGGATATCATGCAAAATGCTGCAGTTGATGCCCAGAAAGACGAAATCGCAGTCGCTGAGGTTAAAGACGAGACACCTGCTGCGCAAGAAGAAGCGGGTGAAAACAAGGATAAGAAGAAGAAGCCCAAGAAACTCGCAAGGCGGGCGGCGTCAAGTGATCCATCTACAAGAGTTATCTGAAGGCTTCGTGAGTGCTTTTCTTTCTTGATGTTTTTTGCCGTACGATTGAAGGTCGTTTAGTTCATACTGGATCTGGGCATTCCTTATCTTCATCGTCATTTTGGTCCAGCTTCTGGATTTGGGCGAGAAAGTCTGGATTATGGTGTGTTCTTTCCCCCGGGGGTGCTATCTTTGGCTGACAGCTCCGACCAAGATTTGGGGTGAAGCTCATGGCAAGACCGAGCAACCTCTGCATGCGATGAGCATCTTTAGATCTCCCGAACACGACCTTGGTGTCGATATATGTGTCATAGGCAACTTTTGGTTATTGTTGTGCGGGCGACGTTCAGGTTTCATGATACGACACCACATGGCTCTCCTACTTGCGTGGTATTTTGGGGAAACGAAATTCGTGTTGCCTCTAGGCCGCATGCTCGACCACTTTGGCAAGGCGATGCCCAATTCGAACAATTGTCGAGTCGGCGGGCGTCTTATTCTGTGACTTGAGGATATCGAAACGATTGGCATGCCCCTGGTCGGATCTCTCCAATCTGTCAACTCTACACTTCGCTTCTCTTATCACGGTGGCCCTAACAATCCCGGCGAGTGCAATGAAGAGCGCCTGAGGGACCTCCACCAATTGCGCCCCAGTCGAAGCAGAGGAGGAAAAGCTGCCCCTCAAGCAGTTAAGAAGGGGAGAAAGCCGCCCTTGTCAAGTCAGAAGAGTCGGAAGCGACACCCGTTCCTGCCCCAGTCCGCAGAGGTCGCCCTCCCAAGAGTGCCGGCGCTCTGCTCCTCAAGCCTCCGGAGCCGCTCTTGCCGAGCGCGGGGCGACAATGGAGGAATACGAGGGGCAGGCCTACGGCGGTCAAGACACCTGTGGCGGCTGCGACGAGGAAGACGCCAGCAACTGTGCCTATTGTTGGCGCTGGTACACAGGGCATGGATAAGGATTGCTGCAGCGGAGGTTCCGAGTTATGAGAGGTACAAGAGCTCGGACTAGGACATAAAAAGAAATTCGCATTGTTGGGATCCTTTATACCTACCTATGCTACGTTAAATTTCAATCGCGAGGCTTTTCAACTCAATAAAAGGACCACACAAGTCATTGTCTAGTCGCCCTGTGTATATTTAAAATTTTAGTTGTCCGCAACAACTACTAAAAGCAATGTGGACAGACCCAATACCAAAGGATGAAACGGGGGATGATGCATCGATGATGGCCGCACAAGTCGAGGAAAGGGCCGTGTGTGCTAGCAAGATATTAACCTAATAAGTACTGCGAATTAGATTGTAAGCCAGAGGCATGGAACCATAGCATTCTACCCACCTGGTCGCCAACGTATTTCGGTCCCTGGATCTCGACATCGTGACCATCGGTAGAGATACGAACGAACAGGTGTGAAGAAAAGGTCATCGGGGACCTGCGGGTCAATGATATTATGCCTAAACATGAAAATGAAAGTGTATCCGTCACCTCCAGCGTCCAAGAATCACACTGGAACGAAGGACTTGCGGGCTCGCCGAGTGATTCTTTATAGGCGTGGTTCTATAATGCCAAGCGGCGGGGTAATCAAAAGTCAGCCAATTCCGACTACCTGAGCCAAGAAAGAACCGCTGAACGTTGAACCTGGAAAATACACACCAAACAGGACATACCGAGAGCGTCTACCAGTCGAATCTTGGTCGAAGTCTCTCCTCGAATGAAGTGAGGCGGGTTGGCACGAAGCGGTCATTGATGCACCATGACATCTCTTCCGCAGCGTTGACCTCTGAGAGTCGGACGAGAAGAGGTGATCGATGACAGTTGACTTGAAGTTCCAAGTTGTATATATCATTGATAGGTGATTGTCCTGATAATACTTATCGTGGCTATCTGCACAAGAGGAACAATAGTGATGTTGGAGGAGGGCCAACTTGAAATGTGGTCTAACATAACACGGTTGCCTCTATTTTGACAAAATTACTAAACTCCAATCCCGCTACATCCAATATGTCAAGCACACTACTAAGTAATCACATCTGCCTACTGTCAACATAAGCACTCAAAACCTCATACAGGCCAAGCAATCCACTCCTCGCTCGACGACCCAGAAAGCGCTTATAAGCATCAATGGTTGGAGGGCAGGCATACTGAATCCGTCCAAATACATCCTTTCTGACATCATGATCCTGGTATATTATGAAAGTCAGCTCCTTGAGGGCATCCGGATAGATGCAATTCTTGGCTGAGTATTTCATCCCACCCGGGCCAGCATTGGGTTGCGGGTGATTGAAGGGCTCCTCGAATGGTGCAAAACAAAAGTAGCACACTTCTGACTTGGGAAGCGGCACGTTGCCTTTGAAATTCTTCCACACAGCGCCGAAGCATACACCTGTCGGACACTTGTACGTCCAGTGCCGAGATCCTTGGATTTCTCGACGATGGTAGCAGATTCGACATGAGGATTCAACCTCCTGGGCAAGATTCAACACCTTGTCCATTTTTTCTGTGTTCGATGTCACACTGGGTTCCGGTTGTTGCTCAGCAGAGACATTTCCGCTAGCAGAGGAGAACGAGGAGAACGAGGATGTCGGTCCCCGGGAAGACAAGGGCGAAGAATCGGAAATCGTGTCGGTGGACAAGGTGGATAGGGAAGTAACACTAGCCACGCTGACTCGGATGGCCCGCGGCGCTTGGAGAGGAGGTTCCTTCGCCGCCAACTTGAAGTCCACGACCGATGGAGGTGAGGAAATTATCAAGGGGTCGGCCAATCCCATAGTAGGAACAGGCCGTGCGACAGCTAGTCAAGCACATTCGATAAGCTAGGTACTCACTCGTGATATAGACGGCCTACTTGCCTGGTAATGTCGCCTTGGCATTCTGGTGTGGAGCCTCGCTAGAACTCTCGCTGGAATCTGGAAGCCCGCCCAAGGTTAATGACAACTGAGAAACGGTACAAACATATTTCACCTGATGTTGCCCTTGATAATGATTCTTTCCCTTCTGGGTCCACGACCCGATGAACGCTACAAGGCCTCGCGCGTGTTTTCCCGTCGTGTTCTTCGGCGGAGTGGGCGCGCATCAAACTAGCCCGAATGGCCAAGAAGTAGCAGTCCTCGTATTGGCATTGTAAGCCAGAGACAAGATTTGGCACGGCCTGAATGCGTATGGGATCGTCAGACATAGTGATGGGGGGAGACAACGGCGGAAAGATGACCTACATGAAAGCTTATAAACTAGAGTATGTGAGACGGATGTATGTGGATTATAAAAATAGCTTGCACTTGGCTGCGCAGAAACTACGACCGCAGTATGTAGGGTCGGCTGCACTTCGCTGACCTGCGGACTCACCCCTTCAGCTTCAGGGCCTTGCTGCTTCATCTTGCGAGTCATTAGCATGAGCGTGGTTGTTCGTGCATCGGAGCGGTGGTCGGACTTGGATGGATCGGACGCGAACTTACCTGACGACGAGGCAGAGATTCGACGGAGTCTCAGACCCGCGTTCCTCCCCCGGCTGGCGATCGCGTCGCGTATTCGGGCCGACGCTCGCAGGCGTGTTGACGTGGCGCGCATATTAGACTCGTGTTAAA
Organism: Entoloma clypeatum; assembly: GCA_963565915.1. Classification (NCBI taxonomy): domain Eukaryota; kingdom Fungi; phylum Basidiomycota; class Agaricomycetes; order Agaricales; family Entolomataceae; genus Entoloma; species Entoloma clypeatum. The sequence continues at coordinate 229,996 of OY751488.1, read as the reverse complement.
AAATCAATTCTAAACACACTGAATCAATTGAAAATTTTCATCGACCGCAGTGCATGTCCAGAATCGATAGTAGGGCAACGGTGCGCAGTCATGAAAAACTAATTTGTCATCAGGGTCACATGACATGATATATCGTGCGCGTCCCGTGTGATTTTTGCTATCTGTAAGTCTGCTTGACCAGCATCGGGGACCAGGACCGTACATTATTCCCGCTCGCCCTGCAGGCAAGAATGTAGTCCGCAGCACTTTCAACTCTGAATCAATTTTATGATAGGGCCGCCCGCTGCGCCCGCAATGGATGTTTAGGAACTGTGATTTAAACGCAAGTGTTATTGAGGATTCGCTCAACCTTTGCTCACGATCCATGTCGGGAAATAAAAGGCAGGGCTCTCCTCTGAGAGATGACGATCAACGTTCGCAACGAAAGAAGCTCAACGAGTAAGCCGGCCGAAACCTCCCGCCAGAGTGTGCATGCGTTGATGTGATCGTCATTTTCTTTGCAGGTCGATATGTAATCGCTGTGGAGAGGCGCACAACAGCTTACAATACCACCAACGCAACCAGTGTGCCCCAGCGGCGAATTGTCAATATCCGAAGGCGGGCCCTCGGGTTATCGAGCGGCGAGACGGAAAGTTCACATGTCTCTTTTGCCCCCATGCAGTAAAGAAGGTGGATAGTATCCAGGTGTGTACTCCCCCGAGCCCCCTCTGGCCGGATATTGATTCAACTGAGTTAGAAACATGCTAAGAAATGTCAGGCAGCAATCCGGGGAAGCTCTCCGTTCCAATCTTCTCCTACGCCCCAGGCCGAACTGTCGCCGCTGCCATCTGCTAACGATGACAATCTGGCCGCCGCAGAGCGCTCGTTTCTAGCAATTGAGTTTGAACAAGCCAAATCGGATGGGGAGAATCAAGTATTTCGAGGTAATATGCCATTCATTTTCGATCAAAGTCCTTCGAGTTCATGATTTTTGACAGGTTCCACGTTCCCTGATTCCGAAACGCAATTTTCTCCTACGCCCCAGGCTGACTTGCCGCGGCCGACACCCGTCAATGATGACAGCCTAGCCCACGCAAAGTGCTCGTTGTCAGCAACAGCAATTGACTGTGAACAAGCACCAATCGGTGGGGAGGATCAAACACTTCAAGTTCGAGGTAATGTTTCAATCAGTTTCAATCAACGGTATTCGGATTCATAGATTCAGTGACAGGTTCTACAACGCGTTCGGAAAACGCGAGCTCCACTGGCAACCCCCCGTTGGGTTCAATACAAGCGGCCGAGAGCTAGACGTAGTTTTCATGTATCAAACCACTGAGATGACAGTGAAAGGGCTGATGCATGGGAGAAGGGAGTTACAGTCATAGTGGTGATAGTATATCAGAGCGATGCATCAATTCATCATGCCAAATATTAGACTGGGCAGCCTTTCGGTTCGGTTCAGGTTTGAACATAGGTTCGGATCCCCTCAAGGAGCTGACTTTCATAATATACCATGATCATTCCGTGACATCCCTACCTTCAACGGCCCCCATGATTACTCCGATCCCCATCATGATGCATGGGACGAATTCTTCCTCATTTTCCACGAACCCCTCCACAATCTCGTCCTCAGTTACTGGGTTAAGGGCCGCTGCAGGGCACGGCAGGTCCGAGTTCGTTCTGGGAGGCATTCATCTATAATTCATAAGCCTAAACCTGATAATCCACGTTATATGAATCTATGTATGAATCTATGTGGGACGAGGGAGGTATCGGCGCAATAATGATGAGTTGTGAGATGGCAACCACAACGTAATCCCATCACCCGCGCGTCGTCCCTTTCGCCCTGCGTCGTCCCTCGTGTTATCCCTCCCGCCGCTCGCGCGTCTGCCGCCGTTCTGGCGTCGTCCCTCTGGCGATGCGTCTTCCCCCGCGTCGTGCGCCTCCCACCGTTCTCCCGGCTCCTGTATCATTGTTCGCGCGTCTCCCGCCGTGCTAGGGCTGCGCCCGTGCGTCATGCCTCCCACCCTTGTCGCGTGTCCCCCCATTCTCGCCTCGTGCGCCTCCCGCCTCCCACCATTCGCATGTCCTCCTACTTGCCGTTATCACGCGTTTGTGAGCAATCTGGGTGACGTGGATGGCGTGGTGCTTACCTATAGTGGCACTCGTGCCAACGGAGGAGGCGGGAGGAGGGAGAGGTGATGGAGGGCATCACGAAAGGAGAGGTGATGGTGAAGAAAATGGTTATTGTGCCGATATATTTCGGCTGGTTCCGGGCGCAGGCGACCCCGGCAACGGCCGAAAGTTGAAGAACAACCGAAGTCCCCATGTCCCCCCAACCTTCTCTCCCCCCATCACCTCTCTGTGGATGCCTCCTCCCTCCTCTCTCCGTTCACGCCCCCCACTATAGGTAAGCACCGTGCCATCCACTCGCAGCAGACCACTCACGAAACGCACGAGAACGGCAGGTGGGAGGACATGCGAATGACGGGAGGCAGGAGGCGCACGATGCGAGAACGGCTGGAGACGGGCAAAAAAACGGCACAGGAGACACGAGAACGGTGGGAGGAATGACGCGAGGCGAGAGGGACGATGCACGGGCGAGGGATGCGCGGGACCACAGCCCTCGCACGACGCCAGAACAGCGGGAGATGAGTACGGCAGGACACGACAATGGCGGGAGACGCGCATGATGGCCTAAAGACAAGGCATACCACGATCAGAGGCAGGCAATGCGCGCCATGTGCGGTCGTATAAGAGCCCTGTACTTGATTCAATCATTTTCATTCTACACGACGTCCTATTCGTCCAGATGACCAGGGGGTGTATAAAGCATAGGTATGGAACCAGATCAGTAAATAGAGTGATTGTAAAAAAATGCCGAGATTATGAACCAGATGCCCTTGTCTCCTCGCGACGAATGATAACGCAGCCGGTATGGAACTCCCTCTCCTCCTTTGTCTCTTCAACAATTGCGAAATGGTCTGGGGTAAGATGGACTTCTTGATCCACGGAATCGGCTTGACCCGGTATTCGGTGAAGAAGGGCGACGAGTGCGGTCTTGACTGTTAACTGCCGGTCTGCGAAACCATAATGAATTCGCCGGGCGAATTGACCGAAATAAGTTCCTTTGATGACGACTAGTAGGCCATCGTAACGCGTAACATCGGGGTGAACCAGGGATATCCATTGAGGGTCTGCATCGAATACCTTTTTACCGAATTTTCCACGAATGTTGAGACGATTGTCCCACATGCCCCCGTGTACAAACATTGTCTTATTGCTGTACTTACCACCGGTTATTCCAGCCTTGACTTTTACATTGTGGAGGCGGGGATCCAGGAGAACGTGATCGGAAGGAACGAGTTGTGGCAGTGTCGCAGACTCGGGGGTGGCGTAGATCGATGGCGACGGCGGTATAGGGTCTGTAGGCGCATCTGGCGCCATCGGAGTACTTGGGGGTGAGTCCCAGGTGGGTGTGGTTCCAGAGCTAGTTTGGGCGGGGGTGAGGCGGGGTGGGATTTGGTCACTTTCTTCTGAGTCGCTTCGCAATAGCGTGGCGGGCATCGTGGTCACCCCGTTCGGTTGAGTCTCGTACTCCCACCACCTGAAAACAAAACACAACTGTAAGCTCGAAATATCGGCGTCTGGATACTTGCCACGCACCGACCCCGACAATCCCTGAACAAGACATCGCAAAGATCCAAAATCTCCGTCGTGAACGGTGCGTTTGGATTGTAGTTATGGTATTGTACTTTCACCTTCAACCGGGCCATGGGGTTAGTTGTATCACCGATGATTCCCACAACGGTTACAGGTTGGCCTTTCCATGCATGGCCCTGCTTTCGGATGTAGAGAGATTTGCCTATCGCTGGCGTCCTCCTCACGAGTGTGCCAGGGAGTAGTACATCGGTTGTTTTGTCTATTGTACCCATTGCATGTGCACCTGGGCCTGGATCGAGTGGTTGCATCGGCGCCTGGATCGCAAGTTGCGACGGCACTTGCGAAATAATTGCATTGTTGCGATGCACCGTGAAAGTCTAGGAGCGTTGAGCACATGGTATACAAGAAAGACACAACCACTAACCTTGACTGATTCTTCCGCTCTGTGACAATCGTTTTTTCGTGAAATAGTTGCACTCTCAAGAACCTCCAGATTGTCATCTTCTACTTTGAGGACCCAACCTGTCCTGTCTTTCGACACGCCTCGGAGGACCTTGACATAATTGCCGGCGATGAAGACTTTGCGGAGATAGTTGGGAGGCATCTCCACGACTTCCTCGAAATGCTCGGGATTCTCGAGCATAAGTTCGACACAGGTTGGACCAACTCCTCGTACCAAACCTAATCTTCCATCAAGGCGTCCTTGAATTATGTTCACCTTGTCGCCCGATACGAATTCCCATTCCAAAATGTGGGGAACTGGCGCGTCGATGAGGTCAGGGTGTCCGCTTGCGCGGAACAGGCAATGGAGATGGGTGGGCATGAAAACGAGGGACGAAGAAATTTGATACGGACTGAAATCCTTGAGAAGTAGCCCGTAGTTGAACCGTTTACCGTCAAATATAATCACGGCATCGGATTTGGGTGCTGTGTGCTCTTCACTCTGATGTGAGCAGTTGTTCGCATCGAAGAGAGCGAGTGGTGGCGCTGCTTTGGTCGAGGTCGTTTAGCACCAGCAGTCATGTCTGAGAATGGTGGCAAGCGAGGAACCAACAAGATTCTTAGCCCACGAAATTCAGCATGATATAGGTCACCATCTTTGCCCACGGGTCCCCAGAAAACCTGGCCTTGAACATAACCGATGTCGCCTCTGTAAGTTCCTCGAAGGATGCGTACCCATTGACCTGGCTTCATATCTTCGTGGCCCTTTCGCGGTGGTGTTAAAACGGCAACGCGATCTTCGACGGGGATGTGCTTTGTATAGAGACTGTTCCAAGAATGGAGAATGCCGGGAGTCTTGCGTAAAAGGTCACAGAGCTTCGCTGACATGGTCGCCTCCACATAAATATAACCTGGGCAGTGAATGGAGGTCAGCGCTGCGCGTATTTCATGCGCTTTGTTTGCGGTCTGTAGGAGTGAGTACACCGCTTCATGTTCTAAGCCACGCTACATGGGGGGTACGTGAGGACTCGAATACGCAAAGATAGTGGAGGCGATTACCCGGCACTTGACACGATACATAGGCCAAAAGTCAGTCGGAGCGAATTCCACGTAAGGTTTCAGATGAATCTGCTCTATTTCACTTTCCGCGACCAGTTCATGGTCTACTGTGGTCAATGCGGGAAGGTGTTCCCCCGATTGGCCGCGAAAGACCGCGCGCTTTACAAATTCGTCCCACACTTCTTCGTCGTCACACTCATCTTCGGGAGGGGTTTGGTTGTAATCGGACCAACGGCGGACGCCTGCAGGCGGGTCAATCGTGTACTGGACCTCATTATCGGGCACGACAAATTCTGATTCAAGCCAGTTGTAAATATTAGTTATAGATTAAGAAGTTAGTATGTTACCATCGTCGGATTCCTCTTCCTCTGAGCCTTCAAGTTCCCTTTCGTCGACCGCGGCTTCGACGTCAACAAATGGGTTCTGAAACATTTCGAATACCTAGTACCACGTCAGGTAAGTTACATTCACTTCAAATGCGAAATGCGCTCTGCGCAAAGGATTTTCCAATATTTCACACAGATTCCACCATCTAGTACTTAGGTACTAACGTCGCATACGATGTAGTATTCAGTCAATCAAACACTTACCCTGGTAGGTATGTACGGACTTCGTAGTGGAAGTTGAACGAAAGAGTGGAAGGCGTGGGAACATAGCCACTGGGTATGATATCGCGCGCTGTGCATTTGGCCCCGGCTATCGGGTTCATTGGAGACCCGGGGGAAACGTTCCCGAAGTCCTATATCAAACTCGTGTAAGCAAATTTCACAGGCTTTCCGCTTGTCTCCAAACCACTTCCTCCACTACACAGCCAGCGTCGTACGCCTGCGGGTTGGTCATGTTTCGCACCGTCGCGCTCAGCTGATGTCCATGTCAAGCCACGTCGGCTTCGACCACGATCTCGACGACGATGAATGATCACGAAGGAGAATGTTGGGATGTTGCAACAGGCTGGTGGGTTGCGGGAGAGGCTGGTGAGAGCGAGGGTGATGATCCAAGGAGGGGCATGTTCTGGTGGACCTCTCTCGATCGGATAGGCCTGGATGGCATTGTAGGGGGTTTAGGGAAAGTCAAGAGGGCGCTTGTACTTTGTTAGTACTATGTAACAAGTAGGAAATTGCAATCAACGTTTGAATTCATAAAATAGTGTCCGTCACATCAAGAAGAACATGGCAAAAACCCTCAAAGGGAATGGTTTTTTTCATAGATGGCCGCTGTGGCTATTTCGTGGGCGTTGTGGCGCGATAAGTTGACTAGGGCATTAAGAGAACCCTCATGGACTGCCAACGAACCATCGTGGTACCAAATTACACCCCGGTGAGTGATGAATCGACTGGTGAAATGATGATTAACATAATACATGACCCCCCTTAGGGTATATCTCGCCTCACTTCCATCAGCAGCCGTAACGACAAGGCGATGGTCAATGTTAACGGGATGGTGCGACAGATCAAAAGCAAGCAAAGTAGGTAAGGAGATAAACACCTGCCTTCTAGATTGAGGAATGCTACAAGTGTAGCAGACGGATGATACAGACGTCTTGAACCTATGTGTAAGTGCATCTTGTATACTCTGATAGTCGTCCATCACGGCAAAGAGACTGACTGGGCACAAAATGCGATCGCGTCAATTAGTATGGCCTGAAGCACACGAGAGCTCGGTCCTTTTCACTGTTGAAGGGGTGGTCAGAAGGTACTGGAGCAACAAATGAACGCTCGTCTCCCTACCCATTGTTGAAACTTTTCCCATCACGTAGATTAGATTAGATTAGATTACATCACGTGACCTTTACATATCTTTGTTACATACTTGTTTGGTTGGTACAAACAGTAGTACGGTATATAAGACCAGGAAACTGTCAATATCAAAAAGTTGTCTCTTGACTCTTAACCAGCTCCATCGCTCTCACCAGCCTCAACCGCTCTCACTAGCCTTACCCCCTCCAAACCATGTAAGTGACCATAGCGGTATCGTAGAGTACTTCCACTGTAGCTATGTTGCTCAGTACACCTGTGGCTAACGCCCAGGTGGAACTTCAACAGGTTATGGGCCCCGGATAGCAGAGGGACTTGGGAAACGCTGGCAACAGCGAGTACCTGCCCACTCTACCCTGGTTGGCGAAGAACCGATCGAAAGATCTAGGTTCTGAGTCTTACTTCTTCACATATGAACCTGGGAACGTCATTACGACAAGTACCTGTCATGAGACGTCCCTAAAGGGGATTGACCTAGTACACTCCATGTGGAAACGTTAATCGCACCTTATACGTTTCTGACATATAAAGGGTTTTCCCATGACCGCTATTCCTGAAGGGAATATGTCATAAGGAATCATTCAATTGTTTTCTCGAATCATATTCATAACACATCACTGATTGAGAACCCTTTTTTAGATTCATTCACAATGTCTACCTCTCGTTCTGCCCTCGACACAATCACTGCCTTTGACGGCATCAACTACCGGAGCTGGGCCGAGAAAATGAAGTCTTACCTCCTCCATCAAGGAGTCTGGCGCCTTGTTTCTGGCGACATCCCCCGCCCTGTCATCGCCGACTTCACCACCACAGTCTCCACTCCTGGGGCCACTGCTACTGCTCCCCCTGTGTTGGCCACCACGGTCGACCAGCCTGGCTTCCGCAAGGAAGAAAAAGCCTGGATCAGGGACGACGACGTAGCTCTTGGGGCGATACGCCTGAAGGTCTCCGAGGCGATCAGACGCCACATCAAGGACGCCACTTCCTCAAAAGACGCCTGGAAGTCATTAAAAGATGCCTACTCCAAGGTATCCCCGGCTGTCATCTTCGGCGACTTCAAGGCCGCCGCCACCTACAAGCTCTCTGGACGCGACCCCGTCCCTGAAATTGAACGCTTGGGGTCTCTTTTCGCTCGGCTCGCCGATTCAAACTTTGATGTCCCCGATCTGATGCAGGCAATGATCCTGGCAAATGCAATTCCCGACGCCTGGTCGTCACTCTCCACCGCCCTCTTTCAGGTCTATGACGCCGACGACTTCACATACAAAGCCGTCGCGGAAAGCATCATATCAGAATACCGGCGCAAGTATTCGATTGGGTCCACTCGTACGTCCAACGAGCAGGCCCGGAAAATCTCCGGGACAAAGCGCAAGGGGCAGGACCCCAAATGGGAAAAGCAGCAAAAGCCGAGTACCTCGCAGAACGACGCTGACGAGCAGCCTAACTCGACTGACCATAGTACCGCATCTGAAAAGAAGAAGGGAAAAGGACGCTGGCGCAATCAGAAGAAAAACGCCAACACTGCGGACAACGCGTCCGACCATGTGGAAGAAACGGTTGAGTTCGTTGCTCCCGCCATCCACTTCCCTCCTCTTCCGACACCGTCCTTCACAACCGTCACTGGTCGCGGGAAAACGACAAGTACCGCCCAGCCCGATTCCGCAAGTATGCAGTCGCTCCTGCAGCGTATGAACCCCCCTCCGTCACAGTACACCGGGCTTCCTTCTGGAAAACCATCCGTGTGGAAAAAGAACGACCATGTCCGCAAACTCGCGCGCGGCATTGGTGCTCGCCCCTCAGGATCGAATCTTCGTATCCTAGACACCATCATTCCTGACATCGACGAAAGGCCGGCTAAACAGCGTCGCATAGCCCCGTCGATAGAAGAAACACTGAAGATGATGGACATAGACCATCGAAGCGAGCGGATGGGGCCGGAACAATTCGAAGACGGGCTAATTGAACTTGACGGTTCGTCACATATTTCTCTCAAACTTGACCAAATGGGAAACGCTAATAATCACGCACAGACGTTTGAATACATATTAGCTAGTACCGATGCAGATAGTATAGATCTCTTTAGCGATGATCTGTACAAAAAATATATCAAACATTCCGCGTCCTGCACACACTGCAAAGAGAGAGAACGCGCTCAGTGGATCTTAGATTCCGGCGCATCATTACACTTTACTCATGAGTTCAAAGACTTCGCGTATTACAGGCCTCTCAAGGCTAAGCGATTTGTCCAAACAGCTGCAAAGGGAAAGAAACTGGAAATTCTCGGAGTTGGGGCCGTTCCAGTATGGCATACCCTAAATGGGGAAGTAAAAACCCATCTTCTCCGACCTGTATTCTACATTCCGGACATGGACACACGCCTATTGTCCCTAGGCGTCTTCCTTAATCACGGGTACAAAGTAGACGGAATGCGCGGAGAAATTAATATCTCTAAAGGGCTGAACAAAATACAGTTTTCGCCTCATTTCATCGGACAAACCATTTACTGGTTAGACACTGAAATACGCTATGACCAAATCCACGTGATCTCTAGCGAAATCACTGTTGAAACCTGGCATAAACGTCTTGGCCACCCAAATGACCAGGCGCTTAATAAAATTCCCACTAGTACCAAAGGAGTACCCAGGACGTTAGTACGTGAGAAATCACAGGAAAGCTGCACGGGGTGCCTCAAAGGGAAAATGCCGAATCAATCTTATCCTAACTCGATGACAAGGGCTGTCAAACCCTTTGATTTGATCCATTCGGATTTGAAGCAGATATCCACGGCATCGTACCATAAGTACAAATATTTCCTTACCTTTTTGGACGATTTTTCATCCCATGTCTGGGTCGTCTTGCTTAGGAAGAAGTCAGGCGCCATCACGGCGCTGAAACAATTCCTTGCGATGATCCAGAATCAATTTGCCGCTACCCCTAAAAAGTGGCGGGTTGATGGAGGTGGAGAATTTGACGAATACAAGGATGTACTTGCCGATCATGGAATTCTGATCGATGTCACGCTCCCATATCAGCACCAGCAGAATGGTAGAGCAGAAAGGATCAATTGGACACTATGGGAAAAATCTCAGGCATTGCGCTTCGATGCATGCTTACCGCCCATGTGGTGGGAATTCTGTTTGGAACACGCAGCATTTCTCTACAACAGAACCCCCATGCAGCGTCTTGAATGGAAAACCCCTTACTCCAGGGTGACCAATGAGATCCCCGACATGTCTAGTGTCAGAGTATTTGGATGTCAGGCATATGTATATATCCCAAAGGAGAAACGTAGGAACTCCCTGGAATCAAGATCCCGATTGATGATTTATCTCGGATCGAAACCAGGGGTCAAAGGATACCGCTTCATGGATCCTGAGACCAACACGATTTTCATGGGCGGGAAAGCTATCTTTGATGAAAGCAAGTACCCTAGATGCCACATTGACCCGTTGCCAGAAAACCACCCAGAAATGGAAAACCCAGAGCCGGCTGATGAGTTTGAGGATCTCATTCCCAGCAGCAACGATGACGATAGTCACAACGAAACACCTCATATCCCAGTTCCCATTGAACAGGATCAACCTGAATCAGACAACGAACTGCCTGCCAGTGAGCCTGATGACGAACCGCGAGTACCCACTCCGGAACCCGAGCAAGTACCAGATCGACCGATCCGGGAACGACGAGTTCGGAAGATGCCAGGAAGCATCTATGGGGAAGACACTCCAGCATCTGATCTTGAAAAATTAGATCGAAGAAGGAGATTGGGTGGTCAAACGGCATGGATGAATGACCTCCTGATGGAGGCAATATCAGTCCACGTTGGCATCGTTGAAATGTCCCATAAAGACATATACCCTCTTCCAAATAAAGAAGACTGGTATGCGGCTGAACGTAAAGAGCTAGACATGCTCAAACGCCGCGGGGTGATCACGGAGCTAGTACCCCTGCCTGCAGGAAGGAAAGCTCTAAGGAACAAATGGGTTTACAACGAAAAGTCCGACGGGCGCCTGAAAGCACGCCTCGTCGCAAAAGGATTTTCACAAGTAGAAGGGATCGACTTTGATCAGATCTTCTCACCAGTCGTAAGATATGAAACCGTCCGACTAATACTGGCATTGACAGCCCTTGAAGGGTGGTTCATGACTCTTTTGGACGTCTCATCAGCCTTCCTCTATGGAACGCTCCGTGAAGTCATCTATATGCGACAGCCTGAGGGCTACATAGTAAAAGGGAAAGAACACCTCGTGTACCAGCTATTCAAAGCTCTATATGGACTTAAGCAGGCCGCATTAGCCTGGTGGAGGGAACTTGATTCCTCCATGAAAAAGCTCGGCTTTGTCCGGCTTCACTCCGATGCGGGAGTGTTCATTCACAAAAGTACCAACGGGGAAATTGTAATTGCCGTCATCTATGTCGACGACTCTGCTTTTCTCGGCACAAACCGGGAATATACGCTAGAAAAAAAGAAGGCCTTCATGACAACATGGGAATGTAGGGACCTAGGTCACCTAGTGCCCGATGGGGAACCAAAGGAATTTCTCTCAATCCAAATAAGGCAACGTGGGAAGAGGATCTTCATTGATCAAGTACCTTACCTTGAGAAAATTCTGGCACGCATGGGGATGAGCGAATCTAATGCCACCCATACCCCACTTCCTATGGGCTACAAACCCATGATGTCCGAAGATGAACCCAATGCAGAACTTCGATCAAAGTACCAATCCATCATCGGATCACTTCTATATCTGATGATCGGAACGAGGCCTGACATCTGCTTTGCTGTAATCAAAATGTCCCAATTTTCCGCAAATCCCACCAAACGTCATTTAGAAGTGGCTAGGGATATTTGCAGATATTTGAAGGCAACAAAAGATTATGCGATCATGTATGATGGGGACTCAGGGAAAGGGATCTATGCATTCACAGACTCCGACTGGGCGTCAGATGAGAACACGAGGAGGTCTACCACTGGCTTCTTCATATCACTGGCGTCTGGAGCAGTAACATGGGTATCATCGGCGCAAAAGACCATCGCCCTCTCTTCCACAGAAGCAGAGTATATGGCGTTATCAGACTGCAGTCGCGCAGCAACATGGCTGAGAAGCATGCTTGCCGAACTTGGAATGCAGATCGGATCAGTACCGATCTACGGAGATAACAACGGCTCCGTCTTTATCGCATCCAACCCTGTAACTGAGAAGCGATCCAAGCACATTGACGTGCGATTCCACTTCGTCAGAGAAAAAGTCTCCGAAGGAATTATTACGGTCGAATTCATCGAAGGAGTGAATAACCCTGCAGACCTTTTGACTAAGAATCTGGGGAAAATCCTCTTTTCCAAGTTTATCCCGTACTTCGGATTGATAAAGAACTAAGCGAAACAGAGTACCTATATATATGTGGGAAAAAGTAAGATGTATTTAGAAGTATGTACTAAATATGGGGGGGTGTTGAAACTTTTCCCATCACGTAGATTAGATTAGATTAGATTACATCACGTGACCTTTACATATCTTTGTTACATACTTGTTTGGTTGGTACAAACAGTAGTACGGTATATAAGACCAGGAAACTGTCAATATCAAAAAGTTGTCTCTTGACTCTTAACCAGCTCCATCGCTCTCACCAGCCTCAACCGCTCTCACTAGCCTTACCCCCTCCAAACCATGTAAGTGACCATAGCGGTATCGTAGAGTACTTCCACTGTAGCTATGTTGCTCAGTACACCTGTGGCTAACGCCCAGGTGGAACTTCAACACCCATGGTAAAACTAGCCGGGCTATTGATCTGTAGGCTTTCACGCAATATCTCTCTGCATCTTTCTAGGCTATGAACATTTCTTTCGAACAGATCAAAGTTGGCGACCAAAGGCCCCAAGTATGCCGCATTCAAGGTTTGCAGCTTCTCTGACCACCTTCGAGGTGATTCTTTCCAGATATTGTAAATCGGAGTAAGGACTGCATCAAAGGCGCAACTCTGATTATTCCATACTAAACCTCTCGGAATGACTTCGTGTTGGAACTGTAGAACTCTAGTTGGAGTTTCAGGGGAATCACGCAAGTATCGCCTCCGTTTGGTCGGGGGCATCATAATCTCGTTGTCGACAACCTTCCTCTTTGTACATTTAGGCGTGGAGGGTGCCCAAGAGGGACTACCCTCCTTGACTTCAAATTCATGAGGTTTGTGATTATCATTTTCATTGGGCACATGGGTATCTTGAGCGTCATTGCTAGAGATAGAAACAGGATCAACTTGCATAGTATCGGCAGATTCACGCAGTATCCCAAGTAGGTCATCAGGAGTTATGTCCTCAATGATGTCTTCAACACTATCCTCAAGAAAAGGATCCTTTTTTCTCCAATGGATGGCTCTGTGAACGGTAGATGGCACAAAATTTTCGCCTTTCCATCTCCTATAAGACTTCACGAGTTTGCTTCTCACCTCCCCATCCACACATTTGGGTAATTTCGACTCGTAACAAAGCTGGGTAATAGCATCCAGAATCTCAAGGTTTCTGAACTCTTGTCGTAAAGCACCGGACGTGCCACCAGTTATCATTTTTGGGTCAAAGCCCTGGAGGATCAGTGTCCCAGCTGCAGATGCACTTCGCGAGAGAGCGGTGTAGTAAGCTTGATGGCAACTGAGGTTGTTGAGATCAACTACGTTGTACAGACGTGTCTTGCCCTGCGATGCGTAATCTGTCATGGAAAAGTTGGGAAGGACCTCGACTTGAGTTCTTGAAATACTCATCCACGTATCGTCAGGTAGACGGCATTTGGCCCTGTTACTTTTTGGGACCAATGGCACGATGTTCTCCAGTAAACCATCCAATTGCACAGTCTGCGGAGGATTCGTGAGCTTGACAAATAAAGTCTCGAGGATTCGCTGACCACGCGATCCAACTCCAGACTGCCACGCGTAGACAGTAGCCTCTTGGCCCTTCGTGATGCATAGCTCAGTGGCAGTATTGGCCCGAATCATAACTGGCATATCTAAGCACAGCGACAACTTTCCTGGAATGAATCCACTGACGGTACCATGGGGCGAATCCCACAAGAGGCGTTGCACGTCGTCTGGTATAGACTGGAACTTGCGCTTGTTGACAGTTTTCCTATTCTTCTTGGTATCGTCCATGACAACCGTCGGTACCTTATCCTCAGAGTAAAAATCTATCAAGGTTTCCCCGTGGTCAGCAGCAAATCTTCTTGAACCAAGAGCATTGATAGAATCCTTGTGAGTATTCCATGCCGTAATAATAGATACATTGCGAAACTCATTCTGGTTCACGGAAGGTCTATCAGGAATTTTGCTAGTTATACGTGAGCGTAAGAAAGTAATATCAGCCACGGTGCATGCTTTGTAGCGCATGTTTGAAAGGGCTTCTCGGAGTCTCGTGTCGTCTTTGCTTTGGGTTCTCTGCCTCATATTCTCACGCAAAATCACCACGGTAGTTATTTGATGCCAGAATGCTTTCCCCATAGCTGCATGCTGCTCATTTGCTACGTTTGACCGAGCACCGATGGTCCGACTGTACAGCGATGCATTTTCTCTGCCTATTGGGGGGGGGTAATTGAGCAAAGTCACCGGCAAAAATGGTATTTAAACCTCCAAAAGGTGAGAGATCATCACCAGTGATTTGAATCATACGAAGGCTCAACCGGAAAAGATCGAGACACGACAGCATAGACACCTCATCAAGGAATACATATTCAACGCCCACGAGGCGTGCTCTGATTTGCGATAACATTGTATCGCCACCATCATGGTCGTTGATCCCAAACATGGAGTGGTAGGTCGATCCACCTAGGAGGGCTGCGGCGCTCCCTGTTGGGGCAACGACAACAAACCGATGCGATTGATTTCGTGCGTCGAAAAACTTCATTATCGCTTTCAGAACTTGGGACTTACCAGTGCCGCCCATACCGCCAATATACATCTTCAACTGTTCGGATCCCGGATTGCATGCATGGTTGGCCACTATGCGGAAGGCGCGCTCCTGCTCACGATTCAGATTGAATTCGGTTGCTATGTTGTAAATGGTACTTTCCCACTTCGGAGACTTACACTTTTTCTCAAGATATGATTTATCAATCAATCTGACATCGTCCGTTATGTGCCCTTTTTTGCGGCCCATATTTTGGTGAGCATCAGGCGGTATATGACAAGAGTGGAGGACCTGTACATCCTGGCGCTTTTTTTGAACGGCAGCCCTCCATGCACTAGCAGGTTGGGAAATCGCGGGAGGTGGTCGCGGTGGAATGGTTGTAGATACTTTCGCGGGCCTATCCCATCCTACGTGGTGCAAGACTTTGTCCATTGCAGACACTTGCTCCCTGCGACTATGTTCGTGCTTTCCGATAATTGAAGATATTTCAACGGAGACATCATTAATTGGCTCAAAGCCATTTGAAGCACTTCGCTGTTGGTCCAACTCATTTGCCATACCAATACCATTGACTGAATCCCAGGATGGGATGAATGAGTTGCCTTTGCGCAATTCAGTGTGGAAGTCATCGCGAGCGTCTAGGCATTCGTATTTGAGATTAAAATTTGACATCAACTGACACTGTCTAGGTGTGAATGGATGATAATGGAATGCGTCGTCCCAAGACTCACCAATTTCTTTTAATTCTGGACCAGAGCGCCACGGTTTGAAGAACGTCAACATCGTCATACAGTAATATTCGCGATCGCCGTGACCGAGCCTGGGTAATGCAGGCCCTATGAAATTTGGGACATGTTCTTTGTTGGGCGCTGCGCATCGTGTAGCATGCGTTGAGGATAAAGGATGATCCTTTAGAAATGGGTAAAGGTTGGAGGGCTTTTTGGATTTGGGCTTTTTGGCACGCGGACCCACAGACTCTTGGCCTATGAGATCATCAACTGGATCATTGGCATCAAAGGCGGTTGCATCTCCGAATATCTTCTCCACCATTGTACTCTTAACCTTTTCGCGTTTGCATCGCGCTATCCAGTCATACAGGCAAAGATCCTTTAGTTCATCCCCACGGAAGACATAATCATGCGTCACTGGAAGCACGTGAAGTTGATCCTGTATTTTGAGCAAGACAACCTTACTTGATGCCACCTCCACATCATCATCTGGTGTCCAGGCTTTTTCCACAACCTTCACGTACGCTTCCCAGAAGAAATTATTGAAATGATGGCTGGTATGATGATCGGGCTGACCTAGAAGATACATCACGATCATTGGTGCCCCCAACTCCATCCTAGCTGTGAAGCTATTGACCATTTTTGTCATCAGTTTTCGTGTTTTTTCTCGACGGGACTCTGAACCTCCCAAAATATCGATATTGTCTTTGAAAATCGTATGAATGACGTCGAACATGGTATACGTTTTGAGAGCTGTCTTTGTTACATAATCAGTTACATAGAGAATAACACCTTTCAAGGCTGTACCCGATCTTAGGTTAGTTGCGTCAGTATTACCTCGGAATAGATATGAAATTACTGGAGAGATGGTGTTGATCATTGGCTCTAGTTTCTTCATATTCAATGCTCCAGTCACTGGATCCACAGATGACTGGGGGAATATGTGACGGGGAAACCATGCTTTGCACTTGTTCCAAGCGTTGTCAAGGCAGCCAAGATATGGTCGCCTCTTGTCTTGCGTACCATCTTTCTTCTTGGTTGAAAAACAAGTATGAATGTTCGACAGCGCTATGATTCGATCAACCGTGAATTTGAAAAATGACCACCACTCCGACACTTTTTGGCACGGAGAACAGCCTTCCGTTTTGCAGTTATCTTTACATGGCTCTGGGGGTGGTGATGGTAGTACATCAGTGGGATCAACATAGCCCTTCTTTGCAGTGTCGATGGACAATTGATTCAAAACGACCTCCTTTGTTCCCGTAAGAAATTCACCTACATGGGCCCTTTCCAAATATTCTATGAGCAGATGTTGAAATTCTGATGTGGGGTCCATGAGACGTTTGCGGACTTCATCAGGAGAGGATGACCCTGTGATCCACAATAATATGTGCAGATGGAGTGTAAGGCGCCCTTGCTGTTCTACTGTACCATAATACGCAGAAGTTTCACCAAATAATCCAGGATGATCAGTGTTTACGCCGAGAATATGTTTGATCAAAAGTTGAATTGTGAAGTGAAAAAAACGAGCACATGCAACAGGATTATTGGCAACAAGTCGGAGCCGATCATCATGATTTAATAACTTTACTTGAAAACGTTCGTCACCTGAGGCCAAATATAAACATAGCGGGTTCTTGCTGTCTGGTGGAGAGACAGTCAAATACCAGGCGGGTACGCCTTCATATGCTAATAAAGACCAAATTTCTTGCCTCTGATGCTTTTTAGCTGTGATTGAGGCATTCACCTTTCCTCCAACATGATCGAGGTCGTTTAAAATACGGAAACAATCCTTCTCTTCCTGGGATGAGGGTTTCACGACTTCACCATTCCCAAGCCTGGTGAGAATGTCTTGAAGCACATTTTGATCAAGAGATAAAAAGCGTTCAGATATCTCATCTATCTTATTTGACTCAGCTAGTAAGAAACCTCCCAACGTGGTGGCCTTGATTTGTGCATGGCTGATTGCTAAATCTAAGGAATCGACTATAGTACAAGAGGTTTATATAGGTACTGACTATAGGCGGTAGCGGATGAGTCAGTACTGCGGAAGGCAGTGCGCATGAGTAAGGCGACTGCGGAAGGCTATGTACAGTGAGTAAGCTGACTGCGGAAAGTGAGTCAGCGCGGGAGCGAAGTATACTAAAGGGGATGACGAAGTAATGTAATGAGTCAGACTGGGAATCGAAGGTCGCGAAAGTAGACATTAGACATAGTAAGTTCGTAAGAGGGCGCCGAGTCGGGCCGATAAGTAAAA
This sequence comes from Entoloma clypeatum, assembly GCA_963565915.1. Taxonomy (NCBI): domain Eukaryota; kingdom Fungi; phylum Basidiomycota; class Agaricomycetes; order Agaricales; family Entolomataceae; genus Entoloma; species Entoloma clypeatum. Next base: position 212,227 of record OY751488.1, on the reverse strand, counting down.
GATATGACGTGGTCCTCATACCATAGAGTCCGTAACATGTTCCCCTCTCCAAGCTCTGTGTCCTCACAGAGTCACTGTCCCCATTGTTGAAGTTCCACCTGGGCGCTAGCCACAGATGTACTGAGCAACCAGCTACAGTGGAAGTACTCTACATAACCGTTCTAGCCACTTACATGGTTTGGGAGGGGTGAGGCTGGTGAGAGCGGTTGAGGCTGGTAAGAGCGATGGAGCTGGTTAAGAGTCAAGAGACAACTTGTTGATATTGACAGTTTCCTGGTCTTATATACCGTACTACTGTTTGTACCAACCAAACAAGTATGTAATCAAAGATGTGTAAAGGTCACGTGATGTAATCTAATCTAATCTAATCTACGTGATGGGAAAAGTTTCAACACCCCCCCATATTTAGTACATACTTCTAAATACATCTTACTTCTTCCCATATAGGTACTCTTTCATCTAGTTTTTAAGCAATCCAAAGTACGGGATAAACTTGCTAAAGAGGATTTTCCCCAGATTCTTAGTTAAAAGGTCTGCAGGGTTATTCACTCCTTCGATGAATTCGACCGTAATGATGCCTTCGGATACTTTTTCTCTGACGAAGTGGAATCACATGTCGATGTGCTTGGACCGCTTTTCAGTTACAGGGTTGGATGCGATAAAGACGGAGCCATTGTTATCTCCATAGATTGGGACTGATCCGATCTGCATCCCAAGTTCGGCAAGCATGCTTCTAAGCCATGTCACTGCGCGACTGCAATCTGATAGCGCCATGTATTCTGCTTCCGTGGAAGAGAGGGCAATGGTTTTTTGCGCCGATGAAACCCATGTTACTGCTCCAGATGCCAGCGATATGAAGTAACCAGTGGTGGACTTTCTGGTGTTTTCGTCTGATGCCCAATCGGAGTCTGTGAATGCGTAGATCCCTTTCCCAGAATCACCATCGTACATGATCACGTAATTTTTTGCTGCCTTCAAATACCTGCAAATATCCCTAGCCACTTCTAAATGGCGTTTGGTAGGGTTTGCGGAGAATTGGGACATTTTGATCACGGCGAAACAAATGTCGGGTCTTGTCCCGATCATTAAGTACAATAATGATCCGATGACAGATTGGTACTTGGATCTGAGTTCCGCATTGGGTTCATCTTCAGACTTCATGGGTTTGTAGCCCGTCGGGAGTGGGGTATGGGTGGCATTAGATTCGCTCATCCCCATGCGTGCGAGAATTTTCTCAAGGTAAGGTACTTGATCAATGAAGATCCTCTTCCCACGTTGCCTTATTTGGATTGAGAGAAATTCCTTTGGTTCCCCATCAGGGACTAGGTGGCCTAGGTCCCTACATTCCCATGTTGTCATGAAGGCCTTCTTCTTTTCTAGCGTGTATTCTCGGTTTGTGCCGAGAAAAGCAGAATCATCGACATAAATGACGGCGATTACAGTTTCCCCTTTGGTACTTGTGTGAATAAAAACTCCCGCATCGGAGTGAAGCCGGACAAAGCCGAGCTTTTTCATGGAGGAATCGAGTTCCCTCCACCAGGCTAATGCGGCCTGCTTGAGTCCGTATAGGGCTTTGTATAGTCGGTACACAAGGTGTTCTTTCCCTTTTACTATGTAGCCCTCAGGTTGTCGCATGTAAATTACCTCACGGAGTGTTCCATAGAGGAAGGCTGCTGAGACGTCCAAGAGTGTCATGAACCACCCTTCAAGGGCTGTCAATGCCAGAATCATCCGGACAGTCTCGTACCTCACTACTGGTGAGAAGATCTGATCAAAGTCGATCCCTTCTACCTGTGAGAAGCCTTTTGCGACGAGGCGCGCTTTCAGACGCCCGTCGGATTTTTTGTTGTAAACCCATTTGTTCTTTAGTGCTTTCCTCCCTGTAGGCAGGGGTACTAACTCCGTGATCACCCCGCGGCTTTTGAGCATATCTAGCTCTTTTCGTTCTGCCGCATACCAATCTTCTTTGTTTGGAAGAGAGTATATGTCTTTGTGTGACATTTCGATGATGCCCACTTGGATAGAGATTGCCTCCATTAGGAGGTCATTCATCCATGCCGATTGACCGCCTAATCTGCGTCTCCAATCTAATTTTTCAAGATCAGAAGCAGGGGTGTCTTCCCCGTAGATGCTACCTGGCATTCTTCGAACTCGTCGTTCCCTGATCAGTCGATCTGGTACTTGTTCGGGTTCCAGAGTGGGTACTCGTGGCTCGTCATCAGGCTCGCTAGGCGGCAAATCATCGTCTGATTCAGGGTGATCCTGTCCAGTAGGAATAGGGTTGTGAGGTGTTTCATTGTGACTGTCATTGTCATCATATCCGGGGATGAGGTCCTCAAACTCATCAGCCGGTTCTGGGTTTTCCATTTCTGGATGGTTTTCTGGCAAAGGGTCAATGTGGCATCTAGGGTACTTGCTCTCATCAAAGATCGCTTTCCCACCCATGAAAATCGTATTAGTCTCAGGATCCATAAAGCGGTATCCTTTGACTCCTGGTTTCGATCCGAGATAAATCATCAATCGTGATCTGGATTCCAGGGAGTTTTTCCGTTTCTCTTTTGGGATATATACATATGCCTGGCATCCGAAGACTCTGACACTTGACATGTCGGGGATCTCATTAGTCACCCTGAAGTAAGGGGTTTTCCATTCAAGACGCTGCATGGGGGTTCTGTTGTAGAGGAACGCTGCATGTTCCAAACAGAATTCCCACCACATAGGTGGTAGACACGCGTCGAAGTGCAAAGCCTGAGATTTTTCCCATAGAGTTCGATTGATCCTTTCTGCTCTACCATTCTGCTGATGCTGATATGGGAGCGTGATGTCGATCAGAATTCCATGATCGGCAAGTACATCCTTGTATTCGTCGAACTCTCCACCTCCATCAACTCGCCACTTTTTAGGGGTAGCAGCGAACTGATTCTGGATCATCGCAAGAAATTGTCTTAGTGCCGTGATGGCATCAGACTTCTTTCTAAGCAAGACGACCCAGACGTGGGATGAGAAGTCGTCCAAAAACATAAGGAAATATTTGTATTTGTGGTAAGATGCCGTGGATATCTGTTTGAGATCAGAATGGATAAGATCGAAGGTTTTGGTTGCTCTTGTCATCGAATTGGGGTATGATTGATTTGGCATTTTCCCTTTGAGGCAACCTGTACAACTTTCCTGTGATTTCTCACGTACTAGTGTCTCAGGTACGCCTTTGGTACTAGTGGGAATCTTTCAAAGTGCTTGATCATTTGGGTGACCAAGACGCTTGTGCCATGTTTCGACAGTAATTTCGCTCGAAATCGCATGGATCTGATCGTAGCGTATTTCAGTGTCTAACCAGTAAATGGTTTGTCCAAGGATGTGGGGCAAAAACTGGATTTTGTTCAGCCCTTTGGAGATGTTAATTTCTCCACGAGTCCCGTCTACTTTGTAACCATGGTTAAGAAAGACGCCTAAGGACAATAGGCGTGTGTCCATGTCCGGGATGTAGAATACCGGTCTGAGAAGATGGGTTTTAATTTCCCCATTTAGGGTGTGCCGTACTGGAACGGCCCCAACTCCGAGTATTTCCAGTTTCTTTCCTTTAGCAGCAGTTTGAACGAATCGCTTGACCGTAAGAGGTCTGTAGTATGCGAAGTCTTTGAACTCATGCGTAAAGTGTAGAGAAGCGCCGGAATCTAATATCCATTGTGCGCGTTCTTTCTCCTTACAATGTGTACAAGAGGCGAAATGTTTAATATATTTTTTATGTAGATCACTGCTAATGTGATCTACGCACTCTGTACTGGTACTGGCTAATATATCATACGTCTGTTGAGAGGTATTATTAGCATTCCGCAATTGGTAAGGTTTGAGAAGAAGTTCTGACGAACCGTCAAGTTCAATCTCGTCTTCAAACACGTCCGGCCCCATCCGTTCCTGGTCTATGTCCATCATCCGCAGTGATTGGTCCAACGGCGGAGTCACCCGACGCTGTTTGGTGGGCCTCTCGTCGATGTCAGGAATGATGGTATCCAAGATACAAAGGTTTGACCCAGAGGGTCGTGCGCCGATTTCTCGGGCGAGTTTCCTAACCTTCTCGTTCTTTTTCCACGCTGACGACATTCTAGGAGTCTGTCCGGTGTACTGTGACGGAGGTGGATTCATGCGTTGCAGTAGTGACTGCATCCTTTCTGACTCAGGCTGTGCAGTAAAGGAAGTCTTTCCGCGACCAGTTACGGTGGTGAAAGACGGTGCATGATGAGGAGGGAGAGGGCAAGGGGCACGTTGATGAGGAGGAAGTGGACAGGGAGCAGGATAACGAGGGGATTGCTCAATGGCCGGTGCGATGAACTCGACCATCTCCTCGGCTTGGTCGGATTCGTTGTCCGCGTTGTTGGTGCGCTTCTTCTGGTTGCGCCAGCGTCCCTTTCCCTTCTTCTTTTCAGAAGCGGTACTCGGGTCGGTCGAGTTAGGCTGCTCGTCAGCATTGTTCCGCGAGGTACTCGGCGCTGTTTGCTTTTCCCATTTGGGGTCTTTCCCCTTTCACTTAGTCCCGGAGATTTTCCGGGCCTGCTCGTTGGACGCCCGAGTAGACCCTATCACATACTTGCGCCTGTACTCCGAAATGATGCTGTCGGTGACGGCTTGCCATGTGAAGTCATCGGCGTCGTAGACCTGGAAGAGGGCGGTGGAGAGCGACGACCAAGCGTCAGGAATGGCACTTGCCAAGATCATAGCCTGCATCAGATCAGGCACGATGAACTTCGCATCGCTGAGGCGAGCGAAGAGTGATCCGAGGCGCTCGATTTCCGGTACGGGGTCGCGACCCGAGAGCTTGAAGGAGGCAGCGGCCTTGAAGTCGCCGAAAATGGTGGCGGGGGAGACCTTCGAATACACGTCTTTCAATGATGTCCAAGCTTCTTTCGAGGTCTTGGCGTCCTTGATGTGTCTCCTGATGGCTTCGGAGACCTTGAGACGGATGGAACCCAGAGCCATGTCGTCGTCTCTAATCCAGGCCTTCTTTTCCTTGGCGAAGGCGGGTTGGTCGACGGTAATGGTGACCGCCGGAGGTTGAGTCGCAGATGTAGAGGTGGCGGAGGCAGGGGTGGAGACCGTGACCGTAAAGTCCTTGATGTCGGGGTGCTCAATGTCGCCGGATACGAGGCGCCAGACTCCTTGATGGAGAAGGTACGACTTCATTTTTTCGGCCCAACTCTGGTAGTCGATGCCGTCGAAGATGGCGATGGAGTCAAGGGCGGAGCGAGAGGTAGACATTTTTAATGAATCTAAAAGGAGTTTTCCTAATCAGTGATGTTCTTTTTATGAATTTGATTTTTAGAGAAAACAAATAAATGATTCCTCATAACATATTCCCTTTAGGAATAGCGGTTGTGGGAGAAACCCTTTTTGTCAGAAGTGTGTGAGGTACGATCAACGTTTCCACATGATGTGTACTAAGTCAATCCCCTTAGGGACGCTTCATGACAGGTACTTGTCGTAATGACGTTCCCAGGTTCATGTGTGAAGAAGTAAGACTCAGAACCTAGATCTTTCGATCGGTTCTTTGCCAACCAGGGTAGAGTGGGCAGGTACTCGCTGTTGCCAGCGTTTCCCAAGTCCCTCTGCTATCCGGGGCCCATAACCTGTTGAAGTTCCACCTGGGCGCTAGCCACAGATGTACCGAGCAACCAGCTACAGTGGAAGTACTCTACATAACCGTTCTAGCCACTTACATGGTTTGGGAGGGGTGAGGCTGGTGAGAGCGGTTGAGGCTGGTAAGAGCGATGGAGCTGGTTAAGAGTCAAGAGACAACTTGTTGATATTGACAGTTTCCTGGTCTTATATACCGTACTACTGTTTGTACCAACCAAACAAGTATGTAATCAAAGATGTGTAAAGGTCACGTGATGTAATCTAATCTAATCTAATCTACATGATGGGAAAAGTTTCAACACCCATCCCTCGTTGTTGCCGGGATCGGACCAGTTCGGACTTTCCTTGAGGCTCCAATCATATATCAACTCCTCGTTGATGGCTACGGCGAGTTCAAGGCCTTTGATGGCCAGCCAAATGCGTTGATTTTCGATGACGAGGGTGCTGGTGTAATTCCCAAGGATTTGTTTCTCTTCGGGGGTCGGGGCGACGGGGAGATTGGACAACGAATGGAGTCGGATATTCATCTGGCGATGAAGGAGGTCGGCGAGGGAAGTTTCAAGGGCATGGATTTGGTCTCTCATGGAGAGCGCTTCGTTCATAAGAGCGGCGATGGCGGGGTTGATGTCGGTGGTGGAGGTGGAGGTGACAATGGTGTTTGACATGGCAGTGAGGATGGTTGAAAGGTAAAAGAAGAATGGGGTGGCTATATTGGGCAGGAAGAAGACTAGAGCGGGGAACTCGGTGTGTAGTTGACTGATGAGGTTGATACTGCCATGGGTTTTGAGAACTCGTCTTTTATTGTGGGCGAGACGGGTTCTGCCGATGGAAATCACGGATCAAGTCTTGAGCGTTTTGAACATTAGCTCGAGGTTCCCATGTGTTCTCTTCTGGGCCATATCCTTCCCATTGGACAAGGTACTGGATCTTTCCGCGGAACTTTCGAGAGTCTAGGATTGTGGACACATGGTACTCTTCTCGTCCTTCGACAATGATCGGATCAGGGGCTGGTTTCTTCTTCTGGATGGCGTACTTCGGGGTTTCGTAGGGTGACAACAGGGTCTCGTTGAACACAGGGTGAATCATTTTCCAAGTCTTCGGGAGATCAAGACGGTACGCGCTAGCCCCTTTCTTCTCTAGGACTTTGAATGGTCCATGTCGGAGTGCGTCGAGTTTCTTCGAGGGACGGTTAGTCCTGATGTTAGTCCCTTCCAGCCACACCTTGTCTCCGATGCGGTAGTTCCGAGACGGACTCCATCGTGTGTCCACTGTCTTCTTCATCTGATCCTGTGCTTGTTTCAGTGCTGCATTGGCTTCTTCTCGTGCCTGTTTGAGTTTTTTCAAGAAGTCGTTGGCAGCCGGATTGGTGTCTTCCAGCACAAGTTCTCCCTTCCAAGGGTGTAAGCCATAGTTGAGATAGAATGGTGTGTGCTTCGTCGCCTGATGTTCTTTGTCATTGTATTGGAATTCAGCGATTGCGATCCATTCAGCCCAATCATCTTGCAGATGGTTAACGAAGTTTCGTAAGAAAGCTTCTGTTTCCTGATGCGATCGTTCGGCCTGTCCATCGGTCTGTGGATGGTATGCGGTGGACAGGTTCCTTTTGATTCCTAGCATGCGGCAAAGTATCTCCATGAACTTCGCGGCAAACTGTGGTCCTCTGTCACTGATGATCTTTTTGGGGATCCCATGAAGCTTCCATATTTGATCCCGATAGATCTTGGCTAATCCTTCAGCCGATAATTCCACGGTTGTCGGAATGAGATGGAGCATCTTCGAATGTCTGTCCGTGATGACCAGAATCGCATTCTTTCCATCGGACTCTGGTATCGGTCCCACAATGTCAATTCCTATGTCTTCCCATGGATGACTTGGTGCTGCATGGGGATGTAACGGAGCATGCCGTTTCTGTCTGTTGATCTTGTTGCGTTGACAGGTGTCACAACCCTTTATGTACTTCTTCACGTCATGCAGGATAGTAGGCCACCAATAGGTACGAGTGAGAAGTTCATGCGTCCGATATTGTCCTGGATGTCCAGCCACTGGTGCATCGTGCGATTCAAACATCAGTTCTTGACGCAGTTGTGGGTCTGGTGGAACATAGACTCGTTCGCCTGCATATGTGATGCCGTTTTCCTGTTGATACCAATGAGGATTCTTCTTTAGACCCTGGGCTACTTCTGTCTCCATGCGGTTTGAACCCTTGATGCGTGCGATCCACGGATTTTTGATGGTTGTGACGTTTCCAATTTTGATGGAATCAGATGTTTCACCCCCTTCAAAGAATTGTTCCTCCGTGAACATCTCCATATGTACCACATCTTCTGATTCCAATCGTTTTAAGAATAGTCCCTCCTTGAGCATTTGGTCACTGTCTTGTGGTTCGAGTTCCGTTTCGTACCATGGTAAACGCGATAGGATATCCGCTTTTGCATTTGTCTTGCCAGGCACATGCCGTAATTCGAAGTCATAGTCCTGTAACTTCATCTTCCAGCGTCTTTGTCGTTGGTTTAGGTCCTGAGGATGGCGGAAATACTCCAGGTTCTTGTGATCAGTTAAGATCTCAAAGCGCTCTCTGGCTTCAAGTAGATAGTGTCTCCAATCCTTCAGTGCTTCCATGACTGCCAAGAGCTCTTTGTCGTATATCTCGTAATTTTGTTCGGCCGCGGACATGGTCCGCGACAAGAACGCGATAGGGTGCCATTTGTCGTCCTGTTTTTGAGAGAGTACCGCCCCAATTGCATAGCCCGATGCATTGGTTTCGACCCTGAACTGTCCATCTGGTTTTGGTAATGCCAAGACTGGTGCCGATGTGATCGCCTGTATGAGACCTTCAAATGCTTTTTGTTCCGTTGGTCCCCAGGTAAACGCAGTGCCGCCTGTGAGCGTGGTGAGTGGTTTTGCGATGTTTGAGTACCCTTCAATGAAACGTCGATAGAAGTTAGCAAACCCAAGGAACTTCTGAACTTCCTTTTTTGATGTAGGTGCTCGCCAGTTTCGGATTGTATCCACCTTCTCAGTTTCCATCTCGACACGTCCTTCGCCAATGACATATCCCAATATGGGGCATTTCGTTACTTCCCAGAAACACTTCTTCTCTTTTAGGAACAAGTCATTGTCCGATAGGATCTGCAGAATTTCTTCAGTGTTTCGCGCGAGTTCTTCCTTTGTTTTGCCAATAACCACAATGTCATCCATGTAGATCACGCAGATGCGTCGGCGGACCTGATCTCGGAATAGACTAGCCATCATCCGAGAGAATGTTCCCGGGGAGTTGCAAAGGCCGAAAAACATGACCAATGGTTCGAACAATCCTCGACTGGTGAGGAAGGCGGCCTTCCATTCATCGCCTTCCTTAATCCGGACGTTGTTGTAACCCCACATGATGTCCATCTTATTGAAGTAGACTGCATCTTTCAGCACGTCCAAGAGGTCGGAGATGCGTGGGAGTGGGAACTTGTCTTTGACCGTAAATTTGTTGACCATGCGGTAGTCTTGTACCAATCATTTGGAACCATCCTTCTTGTTGATGAAGAAACAAGGAGAGGCATAAGGGGATTTGGACGGGCGGATCTTTCCAGTTGCTAGACCCTCATCGATAAAAGCGTCCAATTCTTCTTGTTCCTTTTGTGTCATGGGATATGTATTTCCCCCTAGTTCCTTTGGTGCGTCTGGTGTAAGTTTGATACCATGGTCCCATTCCCTTTCCTTTGGGATCTTATCGAAGTTCTCCTTCTCGAAGAGGTGAGCAAACCGATCAACGTATGAGGGTCGTTTGGTTGTGGGAGGTGGTGTGGGAGTGACAGCTTCCAAGATAGGGTCTCCAGGTTTCCATTTCTGATTTGACTTCTTTGGTGCATCTTTGTCGCGTACTTCGACCATGCGAACCCGGTGTTTGCGACCATCAAGGTTAACCCTGAAATCCGAATGTTTGGTTCGGCATGTAGTTGGACACCGGTTGAACGTCACAGCGCCGGTTGTGGTGTACCAACCAGTCATGTCCCAAGAGCATGTCGGTTCTCCCAATGTCCAGTACCATCGCTTCCATGGTTTCCTGATGTGTTCCCAAATCCAGCTTGACTTCGGCAAGTTGGTTCGCTTTTTGTTGTCGATTTGGTGATCCATCCGCGTTTAGAATTGCTATGGGCGGTATTCCTCGCGTGGGGAGGTTCTGTTCGCGTACTATTCTGGGATGGATGCATGTGCGTTCACATCCGCTATCCACCTCAGGTCGAATGACCTTTGGTCCTCGTCGTGTTTTGAGCTGAGCTAACAGCCTGATCTCTCGTCGTTTTGGAGGTTTATCTCCCTTCACAATCTTAGTCGACGCAGTGGCTCGCTTGGCAGGGATGACATAGGTTCTATTGTCTGCAGTCATACAAGGCAAGCAAGTCCATTTAATAGATAGGGGTCGCGACTTAGCGTCGTTTAATCGGACCCTTCGGGAAAATCCTTCTCATCGGCTTCTAAGATTGTGGTTTCGTCATTCTCGGCATCTTCTTCAGACACCTTCCTAACCCTTCCGGAGTTCTTCTTCGGCTTGCGGCAGTTGCGCGCAATATGGCCTTCTTGGTCACAGTTGAAACACTTGCGACCATCTTTCTTCTTTGGAGCGCTGCAGTCCTTAGCGAGGTGACCGAAGCGTTGACAGTTGTAGCAACGGGCTACCCCTGCTTTGTCGATCTCCATGGCTTTGCCCTGACCACCATAAGTGGTACCCGATCCGGTGCACATGTCGCCACCTCGGATGACCAGTGCATGTCCTTCCATCTGTCGTCCCTTGTTTCGGATCTCCTTTGCGTACTCGGAGTACGTCTTGCCATCACTAGCCACTTGTTCAGAGATTCTGCGGTTGACATTCTTCTCTAGGATGTATTTCCCAGTTTCTTCGCCAAGGTTTGACAGCTTCAAGAGCTCTTCGAATTCGTCCAAGAATTCATCAACAGTGCGTTTCTCTTGTCTCAGGACTTCGAGTCTTGCTTTGGCAGCAACCGATTTGTTGGCAATGGAGAATCGTGTGGCGATATCATCGGAGAAGCCTAACCAGGTGATGTTCTCGTTGTCAACAGCAAGAGCGTCTAACTTGTTACTGGCCCAGTGTCTGCTGGACCCTTCCATCATGCGGGATAGCACCGCAAGAATCTTCTGATCGTCTGTGAGGCTCTTCTGGAACCTGATGTATAGTTTGGTGGCTTTCCACCACTCGTCAAAGGTGTGTCTGTCCTTGAACATCCCAGGATCCTTGATGATCTTCAATGTATCCATTGTTTGTACTGCCGGAGCTTCTGCCATGTTTAGAGTCTGCGGAGGAGAAGAGGAGTTGGATTGTTGGGATGAAGATGGGGTTCGGGATACAGGTAAGGGTTGAAAATGAGTCCTTGTTCTAGGTGTCTGTTCGATGTCTGACTGCGCGGAGTCAAAAGCAAATTCGTCAGGGGACTCGTCAGCGGAATCGGTGGCAAAACGTTCGGGGTATTTCCTCTGTAGATCTCTAAGGAATCTCTGTTCCTGCGCGTCTGTTGGTTGCGAGAAGGGGTCAAGTCTCTCGTTTCATGCCCAACGGTTGTACTCGATCTGTTGCTCGCCGGTGGTGAAGTGGGCGTAGATCTGTTCTTTCGAGTAAGACGTGATGATGTGGCTCTGGGACGTCTCGATGTGAGCGTCCTAATCAATCTTCTGATAACGGTTGTCTGGACACCGATAAACTCTCTGATCTCTGTGATCCGACCTGTCTGAGGTCCTTCTTGAACGCGAAAGCTTTCGAGTTTGTTCTGTCTGGCGTTGTAATGCGCGATCTGGTGTTGTCGAGCAAGATGGATGCTCTCTGCTATCTCGCCGTGGGGGCGATGCTCGTCGTTGTCTAGTTCTTCGTCAAGCACCTGTTGTAAGATGCGATGGATCTCCGATTCGATGTACTGCTGGATGAGTGTAAAATCGATACTGTCTCGAGGACTTAGCTCCTCCTGTCGGGCTTCTGGTGAGGCGAATGGGTTACTGGTGAAGTCTTCAAAGAAGCGCGACGTCTTGACTCGTCTGGTAGTTGCTCTCTTCGCTCTGGGCAAACCTAATGAGATTTAGCAACTTGTTATGCTTAACAAACCGTTCCAAGATTCAGGCAGAGTATGCAGGAAGTGGAAAGGCGAAGAGCAATGTGATTGCTAAATCTAAGGAATCGACTATAGTACAAGAGGTTTATATAGGTACTGACTATAGGCGGTAGCAGATGAGTCAGTACTGCGGAAGGCAGTGTGCATGAGTAAGGCGACTGTGGAAGGCTATGTACAGTGAGTAAGCTGACTGCGGAAAGTGAGTCAGCGCGGGAGCGAAGTATACTAAAGGGGATGACGAAGTAATGTAATGAGTCAGACTGGGAATCGAAGGTCACAAAAGTAGACATTAGACATAGTAAGTTCGTAAGAGGGCGCCGAGTCGGGCCGATAAGTAAAAGATATGACGTGGTCCTCATACCGTAGAGTCCGTAACAGGGTGCATCAGCTTCGTCCCTTGGGGAGGCAGAGTTGTTGAGCGATGAGAAATGACGAGGGTCATCGACAGATTCGGCAACTTTGACGTCGATTGGCGCTGGAACATCATCTTCGGAACCGGAGGCCTCGACGCCAGGGGGTGCTACAATGCTGTCCAAGGGGATTAAAAATCAAGATGATTGAAATAAGCAAAGGACGTACAAGTCGCCTAATGAACCCGAATCCTCTTCATCACTCTCCTCAGCTGTGGACATGGCGACCTCATCCGCGATAAGAGGTTCTGGGCTTTCAAGTTCCCTCGTTACTGGAGTTTTCCTGTACAGATTGCATGTGCGATGAGAGAATGTGAGACGTGTATACAGAAATAGACATACTTAACCAAGGATCTGGCGCGTACATCTACGATGGCAGCGCAGTTCCTGTGAAGAGATAGTCTGAGACAAGATACTCGAAAGGCAGAGGTCAGCATACTGTGGAGTTGCTGGTGGAATTTGGCTGAGTTCAGAAACGGGGGGAAGTTCGTCGTCGTCGGAAATCACAAGCTTTCTTGTCTGCTTTCGACGAGATGTGGGAAAAGTTGGATGAAGCAATTCACTATTAAATACCATGAGGGTGAGCAAGAAAACAAAATAAGGCCCTTACACAACTCGAGCGTGGGAAGAAGGTGCCGCGCGTGACTTAGAAGGGGAAGCTTTTTGGCTACTAGTAATTTCAGAGGTGGGGGTAAGTTCGTCGTCGGAAATCACAAGCTTCCTGGTCTGCTTTCGGCGAGATGTGGAAGACTCCTCGGCCGCAACGGCCTTTTGTGTCTTTACAAGGGTTTCCCTGTATACAGTTAATGGTATAGAGTCTGGTATCGATCGACAATAATGACATACCTGGGACGAAGACTACGCCTAAAGACGATCAGAAATATTGAAAAAAGTATAGATGAGAAACATTGGATTACCTTGCCGGACTCATAGTGGATGAGCCATCGGGGTTCCTGCAAGAAAGAGCGTAAGCCGGACCTTGTAAACATGAAATAGATAAAGCATACACACAAAGTAACTTCACCTACAGTCAGGATACGAGTGGGGCTGGGCGCGCGAGCCACAGTGACTGGAGCTAAGTGATTGAATGCAGGACCGCCGGGCGCGGGGGGTGTCGATTTGCGAGACACTTTTGCCTTCTTTTTGGTCGGAGATGAGGAAGAAGGGCTGTGGGGGTAGGTGTTAACAAGTGGAAGAATAGATAGGCGGAACCGACTTACGCCTCTGTATCGGAGCTGCTACTAGAGATCTCGATTGTCTCGACTTTTTGCTTAGACGACTGCTTGTCATTCATCAAAGCCGCCTCGTGAGCAATAAGATCAGTGAAGTCGAATAACCTGTCTAACGAGTGAGTGAGATAGAGTAGAGTAAACTGGTTTGCGCACTCAGCCTCCTTCTTCAACAAGTTACGGAGGTCGGCCTTGGCAGGCGCACTAGCGGAGCAAATACAAATGAAAGGAAATTCTAACAAGTAAACCAAGGCAACCAACGCTGCAGTGGTCTTGGAAGTTTTAGTGGCCTTGGAAGTTTTTGCAGAGGACTTGGAAGACAAAGGGGGCATGACTTTGAGAATGTTGAGCAGTTAGGAAACGTTAAAGATTTGGGAAAGTGATGTGGGCGTTGGAATCGCGAAAAACAAAGTTAAGTATTTCAACACGAGCCAGGTGGGCCGCGGTCGAGTGAAATACCGTGGTGTGGACTCAAGGAAAATGTAGCCTCAAGGCGTGCTAACTCAGGCAAGGATAGAAGGCGGAGTATAGTAGAAGGCGTGCGGATCATGATGAGTAGTGCCACATTATCACTTGTGCCTGGTTAATTTCTCAGTTTGACGCAATCTCATGATCTGCACTAATTTGCATGAGAAGGGACGTCAGCGAAGTATAACAACCGTGGTACCGTAACAAAAGAGGACTCGCAAGTCTGAAATGGCAGCAAGACAGCATTGAGTGTGGGCGTCGCGTACTACTTGTGAGGACAAGCGGACATGCACATGCTGAATAACACTGTAGTCCTCAAGAAAACGTGGCCTCAAGGGTGTGCTGAGGCGAGGACAGAAGACTGAGGGGAGTAGAAGGCTTGCGGATCACAGTGCGTAGCGCCAGCTTCATTACCTGTGCCTAGTTAATTTATCGGATTGACGCAATTTCATGACCAGCGACACTACTAGTGAAGACATGGCACAGGTGCAAGGTCAAACATGGAAATGAAATGGAGATGGCGTCGTGGAGGCGAGAGACAAATTGAACATAGTTAGCGGAGGCGTCAACCAAGCCAGAGATTTCCAAAGTACGAGCTGACAGTCTCTAAGAACAAATGTGTAGATCATATATGTGAAAACGACAATAGAAGATTGGGAATTTACCTCGGAGATAGGATTTGCTCTGGAGGCCGGCTTTTTGGGCCAATGGTGCTTAAATATAAACATCAGACAGACAGGCTTTCATTGATACAATCCCTCTCGAGCCATAGACATGGACAAATTTTATGATCTTGAAAGCGCGAGTAAGTGATCAGAACTTTAATTCAGAGAAAGAGGTACCAATGACTGGTCACAGGCAAGGCATTAGAGCAGATGGCGAGTATTAATGAGACTGAGCAAGACCAACGCCTTGCGAGTTTTATGAATGTGAGTTAGTACTCAGCGTCCATTGACGGATTACATGACTTACTTAGGACCTTTCAATCTGACTGGTAACCAGGACGCAGCGAGGGTTGTGGAAACAATCAAACCAACAAGTTGGCGTCTTTCAAGGGAGACTTCCAATTTGGAACTGGAGGAACTCTACCTTGTTGCTCACGGTGTGCTCTTGAAAAAATCGTTACCACCGTTGACATCAGAAACGTAAGTACAAACGAACTACCTAAGATGAAACAATTAACTCATCGGAACCTAGCACGCGAGTACGCCCAGAACTGCTTTCACAAAACATCGTCATAGGGGGGTTAGATTCGCCGATCTTTCAACGCTCCATCGCCGCTTTGGATGAGGCCTACATACTATTCGAAAGATCATTCGAAGAAGGACGACTTCAGCCATTTGATTGTGTTAAGCTTGGAGAACAAGGACCGGAAATTAAAATTGGAAACCGATACTTGACTCCTCGAAAGGATGCACCTCACAGTGACGGCACCAACGTCGAAGCGGATATGGACCCCCGTGGGATACTGAAATCATTGATCGAGAAAGGCGACTACTTCCATGGGGAAGACAACGTAGTTGGATACTACACACAGCCAGGTGGCGAGGGCGAAAAGCGAAGGTACGAATTATGTGGTTCACGAAAAATGAAAGCATCTCATGGTCATTGCAGCATCCAAAAAATATCGCCTAAGGTGTTCCACAGGGGAGATTTAGTTGAGGTTGAATTTTCGCTGATTGCTGTGCCTATGGGCAACGGAATGCGAAAAATGAAGGCGATCTTGAGAGCCATCGTCCTCATGAACGACTCCTTCACCAAGGTAAGCATGGCTGTAGCTAATTGAAACGAAGGAGAGTGCTTAACATAATTGACTCATAAGAATGCCCTGCTAAAGCGAATGAGTGACTCCAGAAAGCCTGCCCCAATACCTCAGGCGGCACGTATGCTAACACTGAAACGTAAGAGTGGATATGAGGCGGCAACTGTGATGGGGAAGAAGGATGGTATTGACGCTATGGAAGTCGACTCGGAGGCGTTGAAGCGTAAGAAGGTGGACTGAGATCCAGATAGTGTATGTACTACGTGTTGTGTAAAACCTTTTTGCCATCATATGAAAGCTATTTCACTTTAGTATGGCGCTGGACGCAAATTCCCACTTGAAGCATGTAGGCTGGATAATAAATGATGTATTGCGTGGTGTAACACATGAGGTGTAGGAGTTGACGTAACAACGCACTATGGTTTGGTCGTGGAACCCCGGCCACCTCTCCAGAGGGATATATAGACTACAGGAACCCACAGGATGTTCTATTCATCAAGATACCTATGCCCGCTATTCAATACAAACCCGTATGTGATACTCTTGTCGCAAAACTACCTCTAGAAGTGTTAGGCAACATTGTCAAGTTAGCAGCCTTCCTCAAAGATGAAGACGAAGCGCGGAGAGCATTATGGGCCCTTTCCCTCACATGCAAATGGTTATCGACGACTGCCCTGGATGGACTGTGGGGTCGCTGTCAGCACTCATTGATTCCTTTGCTCTATCTTCTCAAGATATGGGCCAGGCGCGAAGGAACGATAGTAAGTAAATTCAAGGGCACATATGAACAGAAAATTTGACACCGTAATATGACAGGCGATCGAAGGGCACCACAATGATGGAGACCTTGTGCTTGATCCGCTAGGACTGCCCAAGGCAGAATGGGTTGTGTGTACCAACTGCTTCATCACAATTTCAAGTGATATAAATCCCATGTAGGATTTGGTACGGCGTCCTAGGCCAGATGAGCAGGAGCGCTATCTGCTATATGCGAACCGTATGAAGGACCTGAGGATCGGGGGTGCAGCGAGGTATTCCAAGATCCCCCACGCAACAAATCTATTCATGGCACCTGAGTTATTTTCTGTGCTTGTCGGTCTGAGCCAAGGGGGTGTCGGAACGCGATCCCGGCAACACACGTGGGTGGGGGGGGGGGGTCCTCGGGGGTGAAAAAAAAAAGTCCGACACCCAGATTAATTGGCCGAAAACGGCAGTCAGGATGCCCAGCAACACACGAGTTTCTTTCTGGCATCTCCCCCCGTCTCCGCACCCTGAGCCTCGCGTTCGAAGGCCCCCTGCAGGCCTGCGGCTCCGTCTCGACCTTCCTCAATGCCCTCCCGGGCTCTCCTCCTTCTCAACAACCACACCAAGACGCTGGCACGCTGCGGGACTGCGTATCCAGCCCGCGCTCCCTTGTCATTCCCGTTCCCGTTCCCACTGTTCCCATTGCCAACTCCGTTGACACCCTCACCCTCACCCTCACTGCCCCCGACCACCTCCGACCACCTCCACGCTCTCCGCCGCCCGCGCGTACATCCGCGGCTTCAAACACACATCAACGGTGCTTGCCCTCCTGCACGCCCTTGTCGCTGCCCGACCTCCAAGAGGCGCTGTGCGCCCTGAGCCTCTCGGCGCATGGGAAGAAGAACTCAGAGCCGCTGCGGCGGCTGCGGGCAGAGGTATGGGTGCGGTGCCTCGCGCCGGCGCTCGTCGATTTTGTAATTGAGAAAGAGGGCCACGTATTTCCTTTATTTTATCTCATGTTTTTCACAGAAATATATATGTTTGTGGGCATAACATACTATATTAGGAAGGAGGGGGTGGGGGGGGGGGGTCTAGCAAGGCCGAAAAAAAAAGTCCGACGTGTGTTGCTGTAGTCGCGTTCCGACACCCCCTTGGTCTGAGCCAATGGACGGGCTATACCTTCGGAACCATATTTCGTAACATTCAGAACTTCGAATGGATCAAGGACGGATATGATGGCTGGAACAGGGAGGAGGAAGATTTTATCGATGAATTTTATATCCGATACCCGCGCGGTCCATCAGGAAAAATTCACATGGGTCCATAGAAGTATGGGAGGTCAGTATCTCGAGTACCCAGGTACACAAGTCCCCTTTATGTAGTGTTCCGTAGCTCTCCGTAGCCATGTGCTTATGTACTGTAGCTCTCCATAGCCATGTGCTTAGATACCATAGTTCTCCGGACCTCTTGGTAGAGAGCAGCTACGATAACTACAAACACTATGGACCACTCCTTACTTTCAATACAGCCATGCATAACAGGGTACATGAATTTTAAATAAATTGTATTGTGGTTATTATACATACAAAAATGCGACCAACTACGAATACAGGTATTACCGTGAGTATCATAATTACTTAGTTGTACTACCCCCCCTGGCGTTTGCGAGCAAGAGGGGGTTGTTAAGGTGGGGGCCTCGTTGCCGTCATCCTCGATCGGTGCCGTTGGGCACGCGGGGGAGCCGTTGGGAACAAGAGGCAGCCGTAGGGCATGCGGGGAGCCGTTTGGGGGCGTGAGGAAGTCGTTGGGCACGCGAGGAGGCCGTAGGGGAGGAGAGGCGGCCGTTGAAGACGAGAGGCAGCCATTGGAGGCGAGAGGAGGCCGTTGGGGGCGGCAGGGAGCCGTTGGAGGCGAGAGACGGCCATGGGAGACCAGAGACGGTCGTTGACCCCCCTTAATCGGTGGGAAGTGAGCCGCGGCTCATTTTTGCTCTACCCATCGAGTATGGTTCCTTTCATGAACCTCTCCTCTATATCCATTGGTTCAGGCCATTTCGCACACCCGTTCCTGACTTGGAGATGTATAACATCTCATTTGCAACTTGAAACCACCGGCCTTATGCATCAATCATTCCTGCCTCACATGTCATCCGCACATGTCACTTAATTCCTCATTTCGGGCACTCCGCAAACTGCGATTGGACATCAGATGGTGTTCTTGATGATGCTCCTTCATTCTATCTCAATCCCTACCTTCGACACTACGATTTCTACCATCTTTGTTACCTCCCTTCCCTCGAGCACTTCCACAATCGTTCACAGCAACAAGTCCTCAGAGACCAGCGCACTGCGGAGGCTCACAGTCTTCATCAACGGATACTAGCACAACACCGCCAATAGTTAAACCCTACTCTCCAAGCCTGTAATTCGACGTACAAAATTTATTATTGCTACGGACCTCTCAAATGACATAATACTCGCTCCCTAGACTATTAACTCTACATATCCTTGTAGCAGTCTACCATGACAACATAGCCGTGGTAATGACTACTGCCAGCTACGAAGGACTACCAAGGGCTATCAAGTCACGCGTGTGGCTACAAAATAATGGATATTCTGAGTGTGGATTTCGTAGCCTTTTATTTTTTCCTGATGTCTGCAGTCTTCAATACTGCGCGAGTTGGGCACTGCGACGGGGATCGAAAGATTCAGCATAACTATTGAGGAAGATGTTATTCTTGATGATACGCACACCCCGACATACCTTGGCAGCGTCACTTCTGATATTGAAGTAATGGGATCGATGCAACATGTCATACAATTCTCGTGGGGCCTTCCCTCCATGCTGCACGTGAATAGGCTTCATGTCGGGACATGGGAATATTGGACGCCGGACGATTATGCGCAGATTCTAGGCGAGTTAGCACGCATGACAAGGGGCCGCGATGAAGCAAGTCCGCCGCTAGATGTTTTCATCGACAATATTGTGCTTGACGAAGAGGACCTCGAATGGCATTTCATGAAAGAAGGAAACTACCGTGGTATGATTCCCATCCTTCAGAACATCAACGGAGCGAATCTTCGAACGTTGAAACTCGATGCACTGATCAATATGCATATTCCAGTGAACTTCCTCGTGATAATATCAATTGTTGTCCCAAAACTCAACTTTCTATCGGTGGGATTGAATGCTACATGTCATGTGCCACCTTCGACAGAGGTCACCTTTGATGAAGTCGTAGAATTCGTGAGAGGGATGATTCATTTGGAGGAACTTTTCATCCCATGGTTAATCGGCGATGAATGGGGGGATGGCAGCGCAGATGAAGATGACGGCGATCACGACAATGACGAGACACGACTCAGAGGTGATTTCCTGAGTGGAAGCAGCGCAGACAACCTTGATCACGCGAACAATGAGGAGAAGAGCAAGAATGGCGCGAATACGGACGGCACACAGTGCTTGAAAGCTCTTGGCTTTCCATGCTTTGCATTAACGGAGACGGAAGATTTTATTTTGAAGAACATCAAATCAATTTTTACGTCGTTGAAAGAACTGTATGTTTTTTCAGGATTGGCGAGGTCGTGGGAGGACACGAGTAACTTACATGAGAAACTTGGTGTTAGAATTATAGAACATTGGGTGATTTACGGACATACGTTGGACCCCTATAGTCCGTAGGTATTTCGGAGAGTCCTTAGATTCACTATGTACTAAATATTGAATTGAAAAATGGCTTGACAAGTACGCACCATGGAACTGAGAACCGAACCGCAATCCGAAATCCGATTCCGCCACTGGCATGATAGATGTGCCGCCAGGTGAACCTGAATGCATGGCTGGGTTTGGATCGGATCGGATCGGATCGCAATCGGACAATCGGATCGGGAGCCCGGAACATGATGGCATCAATGCATCATGATACCACGTTAGATGTGCCGCCAAAAAATGGTGCTGGCGCGTCTGGCAAAACCGAGTTCTCGTAAACTCGAACTCGGAAACATGCCTCCTTCTTTGGGTGCAGTCCCTGCTGCGCCATTGTCTCCACCGCCACTCGATGAGCATTGGGGAAGCCCTCATTCTTCCAGGGACATGACCTGGTAAGCTGATTCAATCCCAGCTTCTGCCATCTCTCGCTCAAGGTGGTAAGCTTGGAACTTCGGCCGTTCCGTGCGCGCATTATTGAGTAACTCCGCGACACATTCGGTGAGGAATGCTTGAGCATCATCGGAAACATGGGCATACCCAGGGCACGGATCCTCGTCAATGCTGCAAAAATAAATGTGCTGGCGGTTTTGGGGTTGTATGGGACTTACTAGGCCCCTGAGCTTGACGATCAAGAGGTTCTTAAGGTGGAATACGTGGACAGAACTGAATCATTATTTGAGGAGGTTGATAATTTCAACATTTATTCTGACGAGGAGGGAGATGAGTATGAAGACAGCACGGAAAGTGATGATGGAACGAGAAAGGAAAATTGGGAGTAACTTCTCGACAAATAATGTTAGTCCATTAATTATGCAATATACTCGCTATGCCTATCCACATATATGCCTTTGTGGGGGATCGACTCTGGCTGACCTCGGATCTTGTCACACGGTCCGAGCGCACCCCTCTCGATGGCACCCCGGCTCTAGGTTATATTTAGTTTCTTGGATTCCTTTCTTAGCAGGTTTCGGTTATATTGGGTCCTCTGGTCAGCCACGATGAAGTAGTATAAAAAGGGATGTAGTATGTAGTATGGAATCATTCATTCGGGTCCCTCTCGTCTCTCTCGTGCTCGCGCTCTCTCGCTTCTCTCGACGCGCACTCGCCGCCCGTGGTCTGGATGCCACAAAAGTGGAGCCCACCGCAAGTCGAGACGAATGTTGAGGAGAGCCCTGCCGCCGCTGCTGCCGACACCGACCTCGCCGTGTACCCATCGCCTGTCGAACCTCTGTCAACCGCTTGTCTGTTTACGTGTCTGTCTTGCCGCCGTCACTGCGTTCCATCAGCGCTGCTCGCCGCATTCCCTGATGTCTCTTTGGTTGCTTGCCATCCTCTGTCACCTGCTTCACATTGCAGCCACGATTTCTTTCCCTTCATGCCGTTCTACTCGAGGTTTCCCTCCTCGCCGAGGTCGTGCTTCAACCCGTGCCGTGCCAAGACCATCAACTCGACAACTTGCTCCGCGTCTTGGAATCCGCGGAACTTCCACCCGCCAAACAGTCGATAACGCTGCGACCAACACACAGTCAGCCGCAGCTACCCCAACCAACTCCGTACGTCGTCCATCTAGTCCTCTATCTTCTTTACTTTCTTCGTCATCATCCTCTGGTCCTATCGATTTCAACATGGCCGACCCCGACGCCACCGAAGGACCACAACTTCCTCCCTGGGTCTGAAACTACACACAATCGCGTGACATCACAATGATGCCACGCCCACACGACTCGAAGACTTTACATTTTGATCCAAAGAAATCGGAGGGCCTCATGGATTTTTTGCACAAGTATGAAAGCTTGACTGATGCCTGCCGAATGTCGAACATAGAAAAGGTTGATTGGATCGTGCATTATACCGACATCCGAACGCGCGAAGTATGGAAGACTTTCGATGGTTATCATGATAAGAATTGGGCGGACTTCCGCCAGACGCTTATCGACTCGTACCCCGATGCCATCGACAGTGGAAAGAAGACTGAGGCCAAACTCGATAAAATTGTGAGACGGCGAAGGAAGAAGAAGATTAGGAATCGAAACGAAGTGACGACGTACCATCACAACTTCATGCGCATCGGAAGAAGTCTACTTTCAAGGGAAATCGTATCCGAAAAGGAACTTGACAAGGCATTTTGGAAAGGATTCCCCGCCAACGCCCAATGCCGTATCCTTGCGCAATTACAGGCCAACGGACTGGACGGCACGCGCTTCAGCCGCACTTGGGTACCTCGTGTCCATCAAATTTTGCCAGTCGCCCTTGAAGTCTTCGGTAACGATGTCTTGCGCGTCAACGACGGACCATCAGACTCCGACTCTAGTACTTCCGACTCAGACGACGACAGCGACGACAGCGACGACAATTCTTCCAATTCTGATGCGGGGGACAGAAAGAAGAAGACTGTAAAGGTAAAGACAGTCAAATTGAAAAAGGGAAAGGATACTATCGAGGGCTTGACGAAGAAGTTAGCGACAATGACGACAACCGACGATACATACATTACCTATTATGCGCGCCTCGCCGCGATCACCCCAAGCGTCGCCCGCCTCATGAATCCCCCAGCCAGTCTTGTTGCCCTCGCTGCAAAGAACCATCAGGCTCCAGCGCCGGTCGCGGCAACGTACAAACCACCGCACACGACATACAATGCGCTGAACACGATGTACAATGCACCCCAGAACACGACTTGGGGACAAACGGACCGCGTCTGTCATTTTTGCCGGAAAGGAGGCCACTTGTTGAGGGAATGCCCACAGGCGACAGAATACCTCCGCGACAATAAATGCATTTACCGCGACAACCGATTCCGCGCCCCTGACGGCTCTCGTCTCCTTGGCCACCCCGATGGAATTAAAGGATCCATCAACGACTGGCATCAGCAACACACAGCGCCACAGAATACTGCGACAATGGCTTATTTCGCAGGCGGATGGTCACAGACGCTAGCTGTTAGTGCTGTCACGGTTGAAGTTGTTGAGGACACCGACGAACCTGTGCAAAAGGACGTGGTGAAGGAAATGGATGGAGCACACAATGTCGACGACGAAGACGAAATCTTGCTGGGTGGCTTCGAGGATCTTGAACATTGGAACGCCGAGGGATACGCGTACGCAACACGTTCAACTACAGATGCATCTGACAACACGGAGCAAGCCAATGAACAAAAAGACCAAGTAACACCTAGCACAATACCCGAACGACCCGTAATCCCACCCCCTGCATTCATATATGAAGCAAAGATAGCCGACCCCGCATCCGTCGACCGCATCTATGACAAGATCATGGCAACTGTCATCGCTGTACCTGTTCAAGACCTCTGCTCAGCTAGTCCCGGCCTTCGCAAGTGTCTTGTCGAGAATCTACGCACTCAACGTGTCCCAAATTCTGCGTATACCCATGACGATGCCACCACCGCAGTCCTCACACAAGATCCATGAACAACCATGAAACTCAACTTTAGCTCGCCCTTGTGCGAAATCAATGTAATGGTCGGTGGGAAACAGGAGCTTGCTTTGTTGGATGAAGGATCGGAGATTGTCATTGCGAGGAAGGACTTGGTCGAAGATTTGAAATTGGACATGAATAGGGAATGGGTGATGGTAATGGAGACGGCCAATGGGACCAGGGAGACAATGTTGGGCTGTGTGGAATGGTTAGAGATTGAAATCAATGGGATAAAGACATATGCACATGCATACATGACTGCAAACACACCTTTCCGACTGTTACTCGGCCGTCCTTGGCAAAAGAGCGTGAAGATGAAACGCGTCGACGAAGGACAGCGCGTTGTAGTTAAAGTTCACGATCCACGAGACAAAACAGGACAGCAAGCCCGCATTGTCGTCGCACGGAACAGAACGCCAAGCCAACTCAACCTTGCATACTTCTGGTCCAATCTCGATCAAACAAACCTGTGGCAGTACGATCAATCGGCGCCCATAACCGGAAATACCAACTCCGATTTACTCCCGCTGGCACATTCTTCTCTTGGCGAGTTCTTACTTGCATCATCATTTCGATACGACCCCGTCCGATGTGTATTGGCTTACAAGACTGTTGCGCAGAAGATACGACCCGTTCCAACTACCATGCCCAAAAACTCCAAATTGCACCGAAAATTCCCAGAAGATCCCTTGGTAACATTACCCCCTGTTTCCCTCAGCCCACCCCCCTTCTGTTATGCGTAACAAACCGTTCCAAGGTTCGGGCAGAGTATGCAGGAAGATGGAAAGGCGAAGAGCAATGTGATTGCTAAATCTAAGGAATCTAGCTATAGTACAAAGGGTTTATATAGGTACTGACTATAGGCGATAGCATATGAGTCAGTGCTGCGCAAGGCAGTGTATCTGAGTAAGATAACTGCGGAAGGCAGTGCGTCTGAGTAAGACGACTGCGGAATGAGTCAGACAGCTGCGGAAAGCGAGTCAGCGCGGGAGCGAAGTATACTAAAGGAAATAAAGTATAATACGATATGTGTAAGCGGGGGCCGATGAGTAAAAGTGAAAAAGTAAGCATATACGTCCGTAGTCGTTAGTCCGTAACATGTTCCCCTCCTCAAGGTCTGTGTCCTCACAGACTACCTACTCCCATCCATCGTTGCCATTTGGATCGGCCCAGGCAGGGTCAACTCGGTTACCCCAATCCTTTATCAGTTCATCGTTTACCGCCGTGGCAAACTCTAAACCTCGAACGGCGAGGCGAAGGCGTCGGTTCTCGACAGCAAGGGTGTTGGTATAGTTTTTGAGGATGAGTTTCTCCTCAGCGGTGGGGGCGGTTGGCAAATCGGAAAGGGTATGAAGGCGGATATGCATCTGCCGGTGAAGGATGTCGGCAACGGAGGTTTCGAGCGCATGGATCTGGTCGCGCATGGAGAGCGCTTCGCCGATGAGGGTGGTGATGGTGGGGTTGATATCGGAAGCATCGGTGGAGGCGGCGGTGATGTTGGACATGGCAGAAATGATGTTTGAAAGGTATAAGAAGAACGGCGTGTTGGGCGAGAAGAGTTGGAGCGGGGAACTCGATGTGACAGAAGTCGATGTGGAAAATGGCTCAAAGTTTATTCTTTTATCGTGGACGCGATGGATTTTGCCGATGAAAGTCTCGGATCAAGTCTTGAGCGTTCTGAACATTAGTCCGAGGTTCCCACGTGTTCTCTTCTGGGCCATACCCTTCCCATTGGACGAGGTACTGGATCTTTCCGCGGAATTTTCGAGAGTCCAGGATCGTGGAGACATGGTATTCTTCTCGTCCTTCGACGATGATCGGATCAGGGGCTGGCTTCTTTTTCTGAATGGCATACTTCGGGGTTTCGTATGGCGATAACAGGGTTTCGTTGAACACAGGGTGGATCATTTTCCAGGTTTTGGGAAGATCAAGACGGTATGCGCTAGCTCCTTTCTTCTCTAGGACTTTGAACGGTCCGTGTCGGAGGGCGTCAAGTTTCTTTGAGGGACGATCAGTCCTGATGTTAGTCCCTTCCAGCCACACCTTGTCTCCGATGCGGTAATCCCGAGACGGGCTTCGTCGTGTGTCAACTGTCTTCTTCATCTGATCCTGTGCCTGTTTTAGTGCTGCGTTGGCTTCTTCTCGTGCCTGTTTGAGTTTTTTCAAGAAGTCGTTTGCTGCCGGATTGGTGTCTTCCAACACAAGTTCTCCCTTCCAAGGATGCAGACCGTAGTTGAGATAGAATGGTGTGTACTTTGTCGCTTGATGTTCTTTGTCATTGTACTGGAATTCTGCGATTGCGATCCATTCCGCCCAATCATCTTGTAGATGGTTGACAAAGTTTCGTAAGAACACCTCGGTTTCCTGATGCGATCGTTCGGCCTGTCCATCAGTCTGTGGATGGTACGCAGTGGACAGATTTCTTTTGATCCCTAACATGCGGCAAAGTATCTCCATAAACTTCGCGGCGAACTGCGGTCCCCTATCGCTGATGATCTTCTTGGGAATTCCATGAAGTTTCCATATCTGGTCCCGATAGATCTTGGCTAATCCTTCAGCCGATAGTTCCACGGTTGTCGGGATGAGATGAAGCATCTTTGAATGTCTGTCCGTGATGACCAGAATTGCGTTCTTCCCATCAGATTCTGGTATCGGTCCTACGACGTCAATCCCTATATCTTCCCATGGTTGACTTGGCGCGGCGTTAGGGTGCAGAGGGGCGTGTCTCCTTTGGCGGCTGATCTTGTTGCGTTGACAGGTGTCACAACCTTTCACATACTTCTTTACGTCATGTAGGATGGTGGGCCACCAGTAGGTGCGAGTGAGAAGTTCATGCGTTCGATACTGTCCTGGATGTCCTGCCACTGGTGCGTCGTGCGCTTCAAACATCAGTTCTTGGCGCAATTGTGGGTCTGGTGGAACATAGACTCGTTCTCCTGCGTAGGTGATGCCATTTTCCTGCTGGTACCAGTGAGGATTCTTCTTCAGACCCTGGGCTACTTCTGTTTCCATGCGATTCGAGGCCTTGATGCGTACGATCCATGGGTTTTCGATGGTTGTGATGTTTCCGATTTTGATGGAATCAGATGTTTCACCCCCTTCAAAGAATTGTTCCTCCGTGAACATCTCCATTTGTATCACATCTTCTGATTCCAATCGTTTCAAAAATAGCCCCTCCTTGAGCATTTGGTCGCTGTCCTGCGGCTCGAGTTCCGTCTCATACCAGGGTAAACGTGACAGGATGTCTGCTTTCGCGTTTGTCTTCCCAGGTACATGTCGCAATTCGAAGTCATAGTCTTGTAGCTTCATCTTCCAGCGCCTCTGTCGTTGGTTTAGGTCCTGAGGACGCCGGAAATACTCCAGGTTTTTGTGATCGGTTAAGATCTCGAAACGTTCCTTGGCTTCAAGTAGATAATGTCGCCAGTCCTTCAGTGCTTCCATGACTGCCAAGAGTTCCTTGTCATAGATCTCGTAATTCTGTTCGGCCGCGGACATGGTCCGCGACAAGAACGCGATAGGATGCCACTTGTCGTCTTGTTTCTGTGAGAGTACCGCTCCAATTGCATAACCCGATGCATCGGTTTCAACCCTGAACTGTCCGTCCGGTTTGGGCAATGCCAAGACTGGTGCTGTCGTGATTGCCCGTATGAGACCTTCAAATGCTTCTTGCGCCGCTGGTCCCCATGTGAATGCTGTATTTCCCGTAAGTGTCGTGAGTGGCTTTGCGATGTTTGAGTATCCTTCAATGAAGCGTCGATAAAAATTGGCAAATCCCAGGAACCTCTGGACTTCCTTTTTTGATGTGGGTACTCGCCAGTTCCGGATTGTGTCCACCTTTTCAGTTTCCATCTCGACACGTCCTTCACCCACGACATATCCCAATATGGGGCATTTCGTTACTTCCCAAAGACACTTCTTCTCCTTTAGGAACAAGTCATTGTCCGACAGGATCTGCAAGATCTCTTCGGTGTTCCGGGCAAGTTCTTCCTTGGTTTTACCAATAACCACTATGTCATCCATGTAAATCACACAGATGCGCCGACGGATCTGATCCCTGAATAGGCTGGCCATCATCCGAGAGAACGTTCCCGGGGAATTGCAGAGACCGAAAAACATGACCAATGGTTCAAACAATCCTCGGCTGGTCAAGAAGGCGGCTTTCCATTCGTCACCCTTTTTGATCCGCACATTATTGTATCCCCACATGATGTCCATTTTGTTGAAGTAGACTGCGTCCTTCAATACATCCAAGAGGTCGTTGATGCGTGGGAGTGGGAATTTGTCCTTAACCGTGAATTTGTTAACCGTGCGATAGTCCTGTACCAATCGTTTGGAACCGTCTTTCTTGTTAATGAAGAAGCAGGGTGATGCATAAGGTGATTTGGACGGTCGGATCTTTCCGGTTGCCAGGCCTTCGTCGATGAATTCGTCCAGTTCTTCTTGCTCCTTTTGGGTCATAGGGTACGTGTTTCCCCCTAGCTCCTTTGGTGCGTCCGGTGTAAGTTCGATGCCGTGGTCCCATTCCCTTTCCTTTGGGATCTTGTCAAAGTTTTCTTTTTCAAAAAGATGGGCAAAACGTTCAACATAT
Source organism: Entoloma clypeatum (assembly GCA_963565915.1). NCBI lineage: Eukaryota > Fungi > Basidiomycota > Agaricomycetes > Agaricales > Entolomataceae > Entoloma > Entoloma clypeatum. The sequence continues at coordinate 184,148 of OY751488.1, read as the reverse complement.
GAGGGTCGTTTGGTTGTGGGAGGTGGTGTGGGAGTAACTGCTTCCAATATGGGGTCTCCGGGCTTCCATTTCTGATCTGATTTCTTGGGTGCGTCCTTGTCTCGTATTTCCACCATGCGAACCCGATGTTTGCGACCATTAAGGTTAACCCTGAAATCCGAGTGTTTGGTTTGACACGTTGATGGGCATCGGTTGAATGTTACGGCGCCGGTCGTCCAATTGATTGTAGGGTTGTGGTGCACCAACCAATCATGTCCCAAAAGCATATCCGTTCTCCCAATGTCCAATACCATTGCCTCCATGGTTTCCTGGTGTGTTCCCAAGTCCAGCTTGACTTCGGCAAGTTTTTCTGCTTTCTGTTGTCGGTTCGGTGATCCATCCGCATTTAGGATTGATATGGGCTTTATTCCACGTGTGGGAAGGTTCTGTTCACGTACTATTCTGGGATGGATACATGTGCGTTCACATCCGCTATCGACCTCGGGTCGAATGGCCTTTGGTCCTCGTCGTGTTTTGATCTGAGCTTGCAGCTTGATCTCTCGTCGTTTCGGAGGTTTATCTCCCTTGACAATCTTAGTTGACGCAACGGCTCGCTTTGCAGGGATAACATAAGTTATATTGTCTGTAACTGCACCAGGCAAGCGAGTTCGTTTAATGGATAAGGGTCGCGACTTAGCGTCGTTTAATCGGACCCTTCGGGAAAATCCTTCTCATCGGTCTCTATGGTGATGGTTTCATCGTCATCATCGGTATCTCCATCAGACACCTTCCTAATCTTTCCAGAGTTCTTCTTCGGCTTGCGGCAGTTGCGCGCAATATGTCCTTCTTGGTCGCAGTTGAAACACTTACGACCATCTTTCTTCTTTGGGGCTTTGCAGTCTTTGGCAAGGTGACCAAAGCGCTGACAGTTGTAGCAACGGGCTACTCCTGCTTTGTCGATCTCCATGGCTTTGCCTTGACCACCATAAGTGGTACCCGATCCGGTGCGTGTGTCGCCACCCCCTCGGATGACTAATGCATGTCCCTCCATCTGTCGTCCCTTGTTTCGGATCTCCTTTGCGTAATCAGTGTACGTCTTGCCATCGCTAGCCACTTGTTCAGAAATTTTGCGGTTGACGTTCTTTTCCAGGATGTATTTCCCAGTTTCTTCGCCAAGGTTTGACAGCTTCAAGATCTCTTCGAATTCGTCCAAGAATTCGTCGATGGTGCGTTTCTCCTGTTTCAGGACTTCGAGTTTCGCCTTGGCCGCTGCCGACTTGTTGGCAATAGAGAATCGCGTAGCGATGTCATCTGAGAATCCTAACCAGGTGATGTTCTCGCCATCGGTGGCAAGGTCGTCTAATTTGTTGCTGGCCCAGTGTTTACCGGACCCTTCCATCATGCGGGATAACACCGCAAGAATCTTCTGATCGTCGGACAGTCCCTTCTGGAACCTGATGTATAATTTGGTGGCTTTCCACCACTCGTCGAAGGTGTGTCTGTCTTTGAACATCCCAGGATCTTTGATGATCTTGGATGTATCCATTGTTTGTACTGTCGGTGCTTCTGCCATGTCTAGAACCTGCGGAGTAGGAGAGGTGTCGGATTGTTGGGATGAAGATGGGGTTCGGGATATAGGTAGGGGTTGAAAATCAGTCCCTGTTCTAGGCGTCTGTTCGGTATCTGACTGCGCGGAGTCAAAAGTAAATTCGTCAGGGGACTCGTCGGCGGAATCGGTGGCAAAACGTTCGGGGTATTTCCTCTGTAGATCTCTAAGGAATCTCTGTTCCTGCGCGTCTGTTGGTCGCGAGAAGGGGTCAAGTCTCTCGTTTCGTGCCCAACGGTTGTACTCGGTTTGTTGTTCTTCGATGGTGAAGTGGGCGTAGATCTGCTGCTTCGAGTAGGACGTGATGATGTGGCTCTGGGACGTCTCGATGTGAGCGTCCTAATCAATCTTCTGATAACGGTTGTCTGGACACCGATAAACTCTCTGATCTCTGTGATCCGACCTGTCTGAGGTCCTTCTTGAACGCGAAAGCTTTCGAGTTCGTTCTGTCGGGCGTTGTAACGCGCGATCTGGTGTTGCCGAGCAAGATGGATGCTCTCTGCTATCTCGCCGTGGGGGCGATGCTCGTCGTTGTCTAGTTCTTTGTCAAGCACCTGCTGTAGGATGCGACGGATCTCCGATTCGATGTACTGCTGGATAAGCGTAAAATCGATACTGTCTCGAGGACTTAGCTCCTCCTGTCGGGCTTCTGGCGTGCTGAATGGGTTACTGGTGAAGTCTTCAAAGAAGCGCGACGTCTTGACTCGTCTGGTAGTTGCTCTCTTCGCTCTGGGCGAACCTAACGAGATTTAGCAACTTGTTATGCGTAACAAACCGTTCCAAGGTTCGGGCAGAGTATGCAGGAAGATGGAAAGGCGAAGAGCAATGTGATTGCTAAATCTAAGGAATCTAGCTATAGTACAAAGGGTTTATATAGGTACTGACTATAGGCGATAGCATATGAGTCAGTGCTGCGCAAGGCAGTGTATCTGAGTAAGATAACTGCGGAAGGCAGTGCGTCTGAGTAAGACGACTGCGGAATGAGTCAGACAGCTGCGGAAAGCGAGTCAGCGCGGGAGCGAAGTATACTAAAGGAAATAAAGTATAATACGATATGTGTAAGCGGGGGCCGATGAGTAAAAGTGAAAAAGTAAGCATATACGTCCGTAGTCGTTAGTCCGTAACACCTTCATTCCCGGCCATCAACTGACTATGGAACGCGTCGGCGCATTAGGGATATTAAATAACGACTTTTTATGGCCTGAAGAACGCATGATCGCACTATCAGTCCTGAAGAACAACAAAGACGCGCTCGCATGGAACAAAACAGAAAAAGGACGATTCCGCGATGACTATTTTTCACCTGTTGTCATACCCATCATTGAACATGTTCCGTGGGCTTGCAAGAATCTCCCCATTCCACCAGGTATCCGCGACAAAGTAATCAGCCTGGTCAAACAGAAGATCGCGAACGGCGTCTACGAACCTTCCAACAGTTCATACAGACACTCATGGTTTTGTGTGGGAAAACCCGACAGTAACATTCGGATAATTCATAACATGGGACCCTTAAATGCTGTGACAATTAGGGACGCAGCGCAACCTCCCCTCGTCAAATTATACGCCGCGCAATGCGCTGGACGTGGAATTTATACTGGACTGGACCTTTTTGTTGGCTACAATCACAGAAGTCTCGCCCCAGAATCCCGCGACTACACCACATTCGACACGCCGCTCGGGACACATTGGCTTACGGTTCTCCCCATGGGATGGCACGGATCAATGCAGGTTTTCCAAACCGACGTCGCATTCATCTCACAGGACGAAATGGACATCGCGCCCAACTTCATCGATGATGTCAACGTACTAGGGAAAATGACGCGCCATGAGACAGACAACGGGGGATACGAGATGATACCAGGACACCCAGGGGTCCGCCGCTTCATGTGGGAACACCTACTTGATGTAAACCGTGTTTTACACTGTCTCAAGCACGCAGGCGCCACGGTTTCCGCCTTAAAGCTTACTCTCACGCGTCCAGAAGTCGTTGCAGTCGGACAGCTTGTCAGCTATGAGAGGCGGAGGCCAGATGTGAAGAGGGTGGCGAAAGTCAAAAGCTGGCCAGCATGCAAAATGTTAACCGACGTGAAAGGATTCTTGGGGCTCACAGGAACGATGCGAACATGGATCAAGGACTTCGCGCGCATCGCTTACCCGTTGAACAAACTCACCAGGAAGTCTGTACCTTTTACCTGGGGTGAAGAACAACAAAGCGCGATGCAGAATCTCAAAGACACGGTCTTATCATGCCCCGCTATCCACTCGATCGACTACAACACAGAGCGCGAAGTTTACTTGTCAGTCGACTCTTCACAAAACGGATGTGGATATATCCTCGGTCAGTTTGACGACGAAGGACGGCGACGCCCTGCACGCTTCGGATCCATCACCTGGCCGGTTCATTTCACGCATTACTCTCAAGCACAGCTCGAACTACGCGGCGTCATGGAAGCACTCGTCGACAACAAACTTTATATCGTCGGCGTAACGAAACTACGATTAGAAGTCGACGCGAAGTATATAAAAGGTATGCTAAACAACCCGGATATCCATCCAAATGCAACCGTCAACCGTTGGATCGCGGTAATCCTACTCTTCAATTTCAAACTTGTCCATGTACCAGCAACCGACTTCAAAGGACTGGATGCCCTGTCTCGACGCGAGAAAACGATCGATGACGGAGATCCAGCTGAGAATGCTGCCGAGGAATGGATGGAGGATATATTGAGCTGCGGAATTTGGGTGGCGGACACGATCTTCCGCGATTTCGGCAACAACATCAACAGCGCGTTGGTCTTAGCGTCAACACCAGTTTGTGACTTGACAATTCCGTCAACTGACGTTATGCGACGTAGGGACAAAGACCTCGAGGACATACAAAGATTCCTGGAAGATGGGACACGACCGCAACACATCACCAACGGCGATATATTACGATTCACGAAGAGGGCAAACCAATTTTTCGTATGCGGGAAATGACTTTGGCAACGTGACGCCCAGGGCAAACACCAGCTGTACATACATGAGCACGACCGATACCGACTACTACGCGACGCCCACGACAAACTTGGACACCGAGGGCTATACACAATGTGCAAAAATGTCGCAACACGATTCTGGTGGCCTTCTCTCGACGACGACGTTAAATGGTATCTAAAGACATGTCACCAATGTCAAACGCGCTCCGTGCAACATACCGTGATCCCGCCCACCATTTTTTATCCAGGCGGCCTCTTCAGCAAATTATATGCCGACACCATGGTACTTCCCAAATCCGAAAACGGGTTTCGATTTGTCGCGCAAGGTCGCTGTAGCTTGACAGCTTGGCCAGAGTACATCGCGCTGGAAAGGGAGAACGGTAAGGCAATTTCTGGGTGGCTAATGGCAGATATCATGTGTCGATGGGGACCAATCGTGGAGATCGTCACCGACAATGGGACACCGTGGATCGCAGCTGTCGATTGGCTTGCAAAGCGATACAACATACATCATATCCGGATTAGCGGGTACAATTCCCAAGCCAACGGCATCGTCGAGAATGCACACAGGCACGTACGCGATGCCCTCGTGAAGATTTGCGACGGTAACCTATGCGAATGGGATAAGCATCTTCCCTTCATCTTCTGGGCCGAACGTATCACCATACAACAACGACTCGGCATGTCTCCTTACGAAGCTGTCACCGGAACCGAGCCTCTCCTCCCCTTCGACATCACAGAAGCGACATTCTTATTTCCTGACTTCGACAGGTGTTTATCCAAATCTGAACTTCTCGCCAACCGTGCTGCCCAGCTACAACGACGCGACGACGACCTCGAAACGATCTGTTCACGTGTTATCAATGCACCATTCAAATCTATTGCAGACTTCGAAAAGAAAAACAAACATAATATTGCCGACTACGATTTTAAACCCGGCGCGTTCGTCCTCGTATTAAATAAGAAGATTGAGAAAGGAAAAAATAGGAAATGCCGGCCAACATATTTCGGACCAATGCTCGTTGTCAAACGACACACAGGCGGATTGTACACTCTCGCGGATGTCAACGGCGCGCTCCACAAACGAAGCTTCGGCGCCTTCCGCCTTGTTCCGTACCACGCGCGGTCGAGAAAGGAAATACAAGTCACGGAATATGTCGACAAGGAGGATCTGGAAGGAGTGGAGGAATAAATGACGAAGGAGTGGTAGGATCAACCATGGAAGGTCGATATTCGTCTGTTGGGAGGAGATGTGGGGGATCGACTCTGGCTGACCTCGGATCTTGTCACACGGTCTGAGCGCACCCCTCTCGATGGCACCCCGGCTCTAGGTTATATTTAGTTTCTTGGATTCCTTTCTTAGCAGGTTTCGGTTATATTGGGTCCTCTGGTCAGCCATGATGAAGTAGTATAAAAAGGGATGTAGTATGTAGTATGGAATCATTCATTCGGGTCCCTCTCGTCTCTCTCGTGCTCGCGCTCTCTCGCTTCTCTCGACATGCACTCGCCGCCTGTGGTCTGGACGCCACACCTTCTAGCCGTATATGTCGCTTCCCATATCAATGCATAGGGATCCATGCCTTCAATGCAGAAAAACCTTCTCCGATTGGGTTTAGATCGTGGGAATAGGCTGGGAGATATACAAGCCTCATCCCGCTACGAGCCAAATTTAAGCATCAAACATCATGAAATCGAGTTGATACCTACCGTTCCTCAACCATTTCTCGAATTCCTGGGACTTTGTGGATGCTGGCATTGTCCATGACGAGAACTGAATTGGCTAATGGCCAGACTGCATTCTATCCAAGAGCCCTTCGACGAACCTAGCGAAGTCTGGGCCCGTGAATGGGCGGTCGAGAACCTCGAGGTGGAGGGCACCAATGAGGGAAAGGGCTGGCAAAATTGAATACCTGGTATAACTTGAGCCGATTTCAGGAGAACCTACACACCTTTTTCCCTGAATGAAGGCACCGCGCGCGTCGTCCACGCGGAGCCCAAGCATATAGCCGACGAAGGGAAATACGGTTGAAATGGCTTTCATCCGCGGAAACAAGATGCTGGGGTTCGAAGTATTGTCCGATCAGCATTTTATAGGCTGCGCGGTCGTTCTCGTTGCGCTTGATAGTGGGACACGTGGCCTGTACTGGGGTTACTCATAGTGATGATCCGAACAAGAAGATTCACTCACTTTCATCAGGAAAAGCTAATATGTGTTAATATACCAAATGTAGAATTAAAAGCATAGAAATGGAACTTAAAAGTTGTAAATCTGGCCAAAAGTGCACTATATACACTAATTGGTCCATTGAACCAAAATGAGAGTCTATAGAAGTTCCGCTGTTCCATCCGGTTCCAATGGAATGATATTTTACACACAATTTTTGTCAATTGGTGTTTCAACATACAACTTATGAACATCCAATAAATCATCATGCATATAATTAAATCACGCCATTGGTTGTTGAACATAGGACCATATTTTTATTTCACGCAGAGATAGAAATAAGCGAGGGAGTAAATGAGTGGCAAATAAGACAAGGTCAATTGAAACCAGCAACTGCTCCTCCATCCCATCATTTGACCCCTTTTTGCCTGAACCCGAACACAAACCTAGGTTTGAACCGCGGTTTGACATGAAAAAAGCCGCAAGAGGCGGCCGTGGGCGACAAGAGACGGCCATAGTGCATGAGAAGAGGCCGTCGGGAATGAGAGATGGCCATGGGGGCGAGAGGGAGCGGTTGGACATGCGAGGAGGCCATAGGGGAAGAGAGGGAGCCGTTGGCGATGAGAGACGGTACGAGGGAGCCGTTGGACACGAGAAACAGCCGTTGGAAGGAAAAATCATTGGCGATGAGAGGCAATGATTGGGCTTGAGCGCGAGGGAGCCGTTGGAGACAAGAGACAGCCGTTTGGCGCGAGAGGAGCCATTGGAGATGTGAGACGGCCGTTGGGCGGGAGAGGGAGCCCTTGGATGCGAGAGGGAACCGTTGGATGTGAGAGACGGCCATTGGGCCCGAGAAGACGAGAGGGAGCCATTGGACATGAGGGTGCCGTTGTACATGAGAGGGAGCCGTTGGACACGTCACACAAGAGGAAGCCGTTGGACACGAGAAATGGCCATTGGGAGGAAAAACTGTTGGCGATGAGAGGCAACAATTGGGCTTGAGCGAGAGGGAGCCATTAGAAACAAGAGACGGCCGCTGGGCATGCGAGGAGGCCATAGGAGATGAGAGGCAGCCGTTGGGGGCGAAAGATGGCCGTTTGGCGCGAGAGGGGGGCCGTTGGCACGAGGGGGGCCGTCGGAGATGAGAGACAGCCGTTGGTCGTGAGAGGGAGCCGTTGGATGTGAGAGACGGCCGTTGGCGATGAGAGACGGCCGTTGGCGATGAGAGATGGCCGTTGGGCAAGGGAGGAGCCATTGGGGGTGAGAGGGAGCTGTTGTTGAAGAAAGAGTGAGAGTGGTGGTTGCAGAAGAAGAAGAGGAAGCGATTGAACAAATATGTCGCAACACCAAGTTATGATAATCACATGGACTCAATCATTTCCAGGGGCAGTCTCCAACGACGACGTTCGATCGAACAAATTGTACCCCATACGAGTCGCTGCGACGATGTACTTACTTACTTCGACATGTGTAAGTACTTAGGACACCTGCCCCCCGCCCCACCACACCGTAACATGTGGCCTTACCTTAATACCCTTACGTGGATGCTTGTCCTCAGGCCTCGGGACCACGAGCTTCAAACTAACCAACTTTCATACACCAGGTTACCATGAATTACTTGCACTTTTTTTTCCATTGCTTCGCCATGCTTCATCCAATTGTCATAGAAAATTTGAGCTCCATAACTTTTGTGTATTTTAAGTTATACTTAGGCAATTGAGGTGCTATTACATCCAAGAGTGTATCATTGAACAACTATTAGAAAGAGCCTCTCATAACACCACGCCAGTGGATTCACATTTGACAACACTTGCATCCATCTTGCATCCATCAGAACAGTAACTGGTCCACCTGACGAGTTGGTGTTCCATTTGGTCTGTTGAATGTCCATTAAGAGAAATATTACAAATCAAGGTTTTCCCGATGTTCTTTCTCGAAAAACCTCTCCTTCGTAGCGTCCTTACAATGGTCTGTACGGACGCGGTAACATTACACACTTCACTCAAATATTCCTGAAGCTCTGTTGGCATCATATCGGGTTGCCGTTCAATGAGGTTTTCTAGAACTCAACATACGATTGGGATGGTCAAAATACGGGGTGGAGGCTGGGACTTACACTGGCATCAAGAGAATCGAGGAGGCGCGGTCGACCCATGTCTAGCCGTCGACGAACGACATCGCCAGTAAGGCGAAAAGTTTGGCGTAGGCGCTCCATCGAACGTTAAGTTTTCGTGAGCAGCCGCACTTTTCCGTGAGCGGGCGCGAGACTCATCAGGAAAAACCCAAAATGTCAATTTGGCTAAATTATGCGGATGTTGCGAAATAGACTACTTTATACATGATATCACCACATTTACGAGGCCAGGGATAATTTAGTATATTTGTACAACTTCACAGACATAAAATGAGTATTCTTAAAATGAGGAAGTCTCGAACAAGAACAATAAACATGAATTTCAATAAATATTTAACAAACCAGTTCATTGAATATGTATGCTAGCGCGCGGATGACATGTCCAAACCGTTTAAAATGTTTCGCTTCGCATGATGTGCACTGTGGGCGGTGGGTGGCAGCGGTTGTTGCAGTTGAAAGTTGCGCGAAGTCATTTCAAACCCCGCCGGAACTTTGTTGAATGTTTGGTTGCTGTTTGGCTGTGATCAATTTTCGTTCCCAACCACCACCTTCTTTCTCCCTCCTTCTTGTCCATACCTTTCCCTCCGTGCTTCTACCATTTGCTATCCGGTAAGTTTTGAAAGCAATCCATCCCTGCACCCCTCCAACCTACCTTACAGTGATAGAACCTAGCCATGAACCCGTTCTCAGTGCTCACATGTCCTGGGTCGTAGACCAGAGGTCCTGCTGTCGCCATTGAGCTGCTCCCCAAATTTCCAATGCATGTGATTGCATGCCCTTCGGGTTCCACGACATTACACACGAAAACTCTAGGGACCTCCACATCCTCGATCGCGACGCAGGTGTCCCCTTGTTAAAGTCCGTTTTCTTTCTCGCCATTCATGCTTCAACATTACTAATCCATGAACAACTAGAACACACATCGCCAACGAAGAGGAGTGGCACGAGGCTCCCTGTCCACACCCGTGGCACGCCTGAGTCAACCAGCGCGCTCTTCAGTACACAGACCAACCGATTCAATGCCTTACCGTAAGCAAACATGCACTTGCCTCCCTTCTGATTTGATCATTCTCTTTATAGCGCGCGATTCAAACTAGCCCGTTGTTGAGGCGACGCTAAGTCAAACGACGTCGCGAGCCCAAACTTAAGAACGAAGTGGAAAATGTGAAGTGAACTGGATTGCCCAGAGACCCAGCGGGAATCTCAAGAGAACAAGCTATCGAATACAAGTGAAAGTACTCTACTTATATATGTAAATTCCATGAGGCTGCGTTGTGGCAGCGTCATGCTGCGTGATAATGATAAGATGTCCTCATGTGCGATATGATGTAGATAAGATAAGATCGAGATAAGATAAGATAAAGTGAAAAGTGAAAATACGATCATAACATTACCCCCTTTCTAGATCTCGACTTCCAGGCGAGATATGATGTCGTCCGGGGTGTTCGTGAAATTTTCATATGGTTTAAATTCCAATCCTTCAAAGATGTTTGCGCGTAAGCGCCGAGGTGCATTCGGGTTTAATTTAAAGAAGTCCTCCACCGCTTCTTTGGCATGTTCTAGGTGATCCTCGGGTTCCCACGTGTTGTGGTCCTGAGTCAGACCCTCCCATTGCACTAAATATTCCAGTTTTCCTCTCTTCAACCTTGAGTCAATAACTTTTGCGACATCGTACTCCTCTTCGCCATTGATAACTATCGGGTTTGGTGCCTGCACCCTTTGTGACGTAAATAGTGGTTCCTTAAATAATCGGACTCGTGATACATTGATGACCGGGTGGATTTTCCAGGTTTTCGGTAATTTAAGTTCTACGGCGTGTGACGAAATGATTTTGGTTACGGTATAGGGTCCAATCCATCGTTCGGCAAGTTTCTTTAAGGGTCGGTTCAACTTCAGGTCTTTAGTTGATAACCAAACTTTGTCGCCAACTTGGTAAACTGGTGCATCACCCCGTTTCAGGTTCGCATACCGTTCCATCTCTTCTCGTGCTTTTACTAGCGCCGCTTCCGCCTCCTCATGAATCTTCTTCATTCGCTCTGCGAATTCTTTTGCCGGTTCTGACTTTTCTGCCCTCCGAGGTTCTACGCCCATCCTAGGGTTAAACCCATAATTTACAAAGAACGGCGAAAACTGAGTTGCCGTATGAATTTTATTATTATAGGCGAACTCCGCGGTTGCCATCCATTCGGGCCAATCTGTTTGCCGATGGGAAATAAATGATCTTAGATATTGTTCCAACTCCTGGTTGATGCGTTCCGTCTGTCCGTCTGTTTGCGGATGATACGCCGTTGATAATTTAGTTGTGATCCCCAATATTTTATTTAGTTCCTTCATAAATATTGCCGCAAATTGTGGTCCTCGATCTGACGTTAATGATTCTGGCAATCCATGAAGTTTCCAGACTTCGTCCCGATATAGTTTAGCTAATCCTTCTGCTGAGACTTCATCGCGTGTTTTGATAAAGTGTGATTGCTTTGTTGATCTGCAAGCCACAACTAATACTGCGTTGTACCCCTGAGCTTCTGGGAGTCCTACGATAAAATCTGCTGTAACATGTTTCCATGGTCCTGCATGTTCCGTGTTTGCTTTTAATTTACCGGCTAGCGGTTGAGGCACGTTTTTTGATCGTTGACATCTGTCGCAGCCCTCGACGTATGCTTTGACCATGTTTGTAATACTAGGCCACCAATAATTTCGTGTAACCAATTCCAGGGTCTTCCACTGCCCTGGGTGTCCTGCAACTGGGTTGTCGTGGTGTAATTTAATTATCTCCTCCCTGAGTTCCTGACTTTTCGGAACATAAACCTTTCCTCTATGTAACCAGAGTCCCTGCTCTTCATGCCATTCATCTGCGCGCAATGTTTTGGTATTTGTTTTCTTTAACTCTTCCACTGCTTTCAACACTTGTTCGTCAAACTCTTTGGCATACCTGATGCGTTTTAATAGTTTACTTTCTTCTCCATCAATAAGTATGTGACCTCGATCCATTGCTCGCAAGTGGAAGTATTCCGGTTTTAATAATGTTACGTCTTCGTTGTCATTTTCCACCCCCTTTCTATGATCGACCCTTCTCGAAAGAGCGTCCGCCTTTCCCATTGAGGTGCCAGCTTTGTGTATTAATTTAAAGTTGAAGCGTGTTAGATACAACGCCCAGCGTGCTTGTCTGCGATTAAGCTTTCGTCCCTGCATGAAGTATTCGAGGTTTTTATGATCGGTCCAGATCTCGACCTCATGTTTGGCTCCTTCAAGGTGGTGTCTCCATGCTTCCAGCGCTCGAATTATGCCCAGCATTTCTTTATCGTGTACGTCATAATTTCGTTCCACATCATTTAATCCTTTAGATAGAAAGGCACATGGCCTCCATTTCTCATCCTCGCATTCCATAGATAGAATTGCTCCTGTAGCAAAGTCCGATGCGTCTGATTCTACTCTCAACTTCCGATCCGGATCGGGAGATACTAATATAGGTGCCTCCGTAAATAATTTCTTTAGCATATCAAATGCTTCCTCCTGTTCCTCTTTCCAATTCCAGATTGTTTCTTTCCTTGTTAATTTATGTAGTGGCCCTGCCACTTTAGAGAAGTCCTTGACAAATCTTCGATAGAAATTGGCCAATCCTAGAAACGACTGGACTTCTTTGACTTTTGTTGGTTTCGGCCATTGTTTGATGGCGTCTACTTTTGAAGGATCCATTCGAATTCCGTCTTTCCCAATAATTAACCCTAAGAACTCTATTTCGTCTCGGTCAAAGAAACATTTTCCTGGTTTTAAGAATAAGTCGTTTTCTCGTAATCTTTTTAGAATTTCTTCCACAATTTTACTGTGTCCTTTTTCTCCTTCAGTTGCTACCAATATATCATCGATATAGATAACTACGTCTCCTTGATCAATCAAGTCTCTAAATATGTCGTTCATCATAGTTTGAAACGTGCTTGGGGAATTATTTAATCCGAAGAACATAACTGTTGGTTCGAAAGCTCCATCTGGGGTTGTGAATGCCGCTTTCCACTCGTCTCCTTCTTTGATGCGTACATTGTTATACCCCCATCTGAGGTCCATTTTGGTAAACCTTTTCTTTCCCTTTAATTTATCGATCAATTCCGGAATCAACGGGAGTGGATAATTATTGCGAACGGTCCAGCTGTTAATGTGTCGGTAATCCTGTACCATTCGTTTCTTTCCGTCTTTTTTGGGTATAAAGAATACTGGCGAAGTTTGTGGTGACTTGGTAGGTCGAATATATCCTTTGCGTAATTGATCGTTTACAAATTCGGATACTTCTTTCCTTTCATCCGGTGACAGGGGATAGACTTTGGCCTTTTTTGGTACGAAATCCGGTTTTAAGTCTATAGCGTGGTCCCATGGTTTCCTGACTGGTAATCTCTCCGATGCTTTCTTTTCAAAGACTGATAAATATTTGTGATATTTCCGGGGGACAACCTGTTCTGCCGGTACTTCATCTGAGGGTTCTCCTTTGGCTGCCCTGAGCGTGTGGATTACTTCCTCCTCCATTTCTTCCTCATTTCCTTCTACTACTTCTTCCATTCTTCCGCCCCATCTGGTTCTTGCAGTTTTATTTAAATAACGTGTTCGACGCATGCCACATTCTTCTGGACATCTTGATAGTTTAATTTCCGCCTTTTCCCAATCGATTTCTGGATTATGGCGTTTCAGCCAGGTATGTCCAACAATAATTTTAGCTTTCCCTAGGTTGCATGCCTCAAACATGGCTATCTCCACATGTCCTTTATACCGCATAGCCATGACTGCTTCATGCGTGATCGAACCTCCTTGGTTAAGCGTGCCATCAACGTTGTAGACCCGAATGGGGAAAGGTAGTTCCCTTAATTTAATGTTGTTCCTTTTGGCGAAGTCCAGATCTATGAACATCCCTGTCGCCCCTGAGTCTAATAATGCTTCAACATCAAATGTGCGTTTGTCCTGCAACGTTTCCAGCGTGATTTTCATCATAAGCTCCTTTTCCAGAGAAGCGGATCGAATAAAAGATGGTTCCCCCATAGAGTCCGTTTGCCTAGTTAAATTATCTGATTCTTTGTCATAGGGAATTAAGCATTCATCCGTAGGGGACGAACCAAGCCTCGTTTCTGAGGGCTCCCCAATGATATAGTTTACAAGTGTGTCTAAGTCCGATTCATCTTTTTTTGGTTTTTCTTTCCTACTAGGTTTATCTAATAGTATTTTATTGTACGTAACTGCAGCATCCGTAAGTTTCTGAAACCAAGATTTTACAATGTCTTTATGTACGTAAGAGTCTATAGGCAAACATTCATATCGATTTGTCAGAGCCAGCGGGGGATTTACTGGTTGACGTTCACAAAACCCTGCTGCCCAGCAGCTTGTCTATTGTTCTGACCATTGGGATTCGGCGCAGGCGCGCCAATCACACCCCTTGGTCCATTTGCAGCTTGTCGTGCTTGACGCCTTGCCGTGATTTGTCGTAAGATTTCTTCTTCCTCATGTTCGTCGATTTGTTCAATCACAGCCGCTCGCACCTTGCGTTGTGGCTGTCTGCATTCCCGGGCGAAATGCCCCTGTCCTCCGCAATTGTAACAATTACCAGGCGCTCGGCGCTGGTTTCTATCAACCTCCATAGCATTGGGATCTCGGCGTCCCTGACCTTGCTGTCCGTTTTGCTGCAGGGCTCGGTACCCCCCGTTCTGTTGTTGTCCAAATGGTCGCTGCTGATTCTGTTGGTTTGCGGGCCGATTGCCCCAACCGGTTCTCTGCTGTCCAAAATTGTTGCCGGTCCTCATGCCCGGTCTTGCCGCGTAAGTTTCCTCTGCTCTTCCGATTGCTAAAATTTCCTCACACGTGTCTTGCACGGTGGTCTGTCGTCTTCCCTGCTGGAACATTTGTTGTATGATCGAATCCTTGGTGTTCCTTTCTAGCAGAGATATCCCATGCATTTCCTCAATTTGGCCTTTGATGACCAACGTTCCAAATTGTGTAATAAAATCGTCCACCCGCATGTTTCCTTGTTTAAAGGTTTCGATTTTGGCACGTGCCCATTCTATTTCTGTTGCTGATTGGAATCTTGATGTCACCTCTCTCATTAATTGCTGGAACGTGGGCCATTGTTCTGATTCCATGCACTGCCTCAAGCGTGTTTCCCCATAGGTGCCGGCGGTAGCGCCTTCCAGGCGAGACCATACTGCAATGCAAATTTCTTCCTGTCCTTGGAACAGGTCCCGATTGACCCTGATCCATGCCAGCATCTTTGTCCACCATACTCCGAACGTTGCCTTGGCCCCATTGTACCTGCCGGGGTCTGCAGCGATTTCTAGTCGTCTTCCATTGGGACGCGGGGCGGCGGGATTATGAGCGGGAGGAGGGAGAGGGGGATTGGGAAGGGGATTGTCGAACTCGTCGTCGTTGTTGTCGGCCATGTTGTGTGAGCAATAGTGCTTTGTAGTGGGCGCGCGACCCTGTTCTGCTACTTAAGCGAAAAAGAAAACCTAAAAAAAGAAAACCCAAAGAACGATCTGTTTACCCAGGCAGCCGAAATGCCCGAATGAAGGAAGATCTGGGAAAAATGAAAACCACGCGGTCAACACCCCTACGCGCGCTGGTTCTGTCGAATCCGGGAAAAGATCGGGGGTTGGAACACCTTTTGAGAACTAAACGTGCGCGACCTTCTTTTCCAAGTCGCCACACGCGCCAGCAGCTTTCCTGAAGGTCAGTTGCGTCGGCCTTTGGTCACCTCGACACGGGACGGGCTCAACGTTTCCCTGTGTGTCTCGAACGGCAACGCTAGTTATAGTGGGTGCACCAAGCGTTTCTCTTCTTATCCCTGAAGTCCGGGAGGTCCCCCTTAACGCTAGGGTCCGCGTGTAATGGCGAGGTGTGACTTTTAACGCAAAAGCACGAAACGGCGGGGATAGTGATGGTGATGTGGGAAGTGTGTGTGTTTGGGCGGGCGATGATGATAAGAGCTTGTTCTTCTGTTGAGGCGACGCTAAGTCAAACGACGTCGCGAGCCCAAACTTAAGAACGAAGTGGAAAATGTGAAGTGAACTGGATTGCCCAGAGACCCAGCGGGAATCTCAAGAGAACAAGCTATCGAATACAAGTGAAAGTACTCTACTTATATATGTAAATTCCATGAGGCTGCGTTGTGGCAGCGTCATGCTGCGTGATAATGATAAGATGTCCTCATGTGCGATATGATGTAGATAAGATAAGATCGAGATAAGATAAGATAAAGTGAAAAGTGAAAATACGATCATAACACCCGTTAGTAGCATGTTAGTACCTGTATTTATGCTCGGCACGAGGTAAGTATCCCCACTTCACCCAGATATGATGTATCTTACTCGATTTATCATAGGATGGTTCCATACATTCTGCAAAGCTCTTCCATCACCCTGCTATCCTTCGTGCACTTCGCAATGTATTCAATTTGTCTGGGGACAGACGTCCTGCGCTTGACGAGCTCGCTGAGGGACGCAAGTTCATGCCATGCCCATCTAGCTTCGTTAATTACATAGATCTGTGTGTTATGTTAAGAACTGATCGACAAAACGTCGGAGCTACGTCGGACGCGTCGGAAGGTCGGAAGGTCGGAGCGCGTGCAACGTAGGGGCAAGGACTTGGCTTCAACTTGTGTGTTGCGCCCTCGCTAATACGTTGGTGTCCTTATTTCGGAGGATCGGAGGATCGGAGGTCGGAGGTCGGACTCAAGTTAAGAGTCGGAAAGAGGACGGGAGGTATGATGTCGAATCTAAGTTGATATTCAAACTGAAGCTAATACACGATTCTACATAAGTTTAAATACTATGTCGGAGGACGTGTGGCTTCGTCGGAGTCGGATAACGAGTGGCTGTCGGAGATTCTTAACATAAGTAAAATGATCGGATGTAAGTAATGTACGTAGTAACGAGATTCATAACAGTAAGTATGCATAATAAGTATTAGTCAAAATGTCGGAGGTGTCGGGATTGGTCGGAAATCGTCGGAATGGATCGGAATGTAACAGTATTTCCCCCTTAGGGCCGAACCTATGAGGCCTAAGGACCTAGGTGGTCGGTGCGCGTGAACTGCGTCATGTGATGCGTTGGTTGAAAATACCGTCTGAGTGGTTTTTTCTTCTTGTTCCCCCATTCTCTTTTCGTTTTAAACTCTTCCGAAAATAAACCTCAATATGTCGGCATCCGATTTTCAAAAGGAGATGGAGGCGCTGCAGGCTAAGCTCGCGGAGGTGGAGGCGAAAAAGCGAGCAGCGGAGGAGGAGGCTGCGAGGAAGGCTGAGGAGGAGCGGAGAGCGGAGGAAGAGAGGGCTGCGGAGGCGGCGCGGTTAGCGGAGGAGATGCGTCGGGCGTCGGAGCTGGCGGCTCAGAAAAGGGGCGATGAAGTGGCCGCTGCGCAAGGCGCATCGAGCAAGGGGTCGGGGGAGCCGCAGGCGGAGAAGAAGAAGAAGACGACGAAGAAGAGGAAGGTGGAGGAAGTGTCGGCGATGGTTGGAGAGGGGTCGGGAGTCGGGGTCGGGGTCGGCACCTGTGATAGGTGCATTGTGAAGGGCGTCGAATGCGAACGCGATGAGTAAGTCCCTCTTTGGTTCGTCTCTTCTGTTTTAACCTTGTTTTTTTTTTTTTTAGGAATAAGTCGTCCTGCAAAGGATGTATCAAAGACAAGAAGAAGTGCGAGGTCGGAGCGTCGGAGGGAAAGTCGGAGGTGAAGGAGGTGAAGAGAACGGTGAAGGTGGTTAAGGGGAAGAAAAAGGCGTCGGAGATGCCGTCAGAGAGTGGGTCGGAGGACACCGTCTTGGGTGTCCTCAAGATGATACTGGCGGAGACGAGGCAGGTGAGGCGACTGCTAACAGCAGTCGAAGGCTCGGTGAACACCGAGTACCAACCCAAGTCGCCGGAGGTGTCGGAGGAAGGGTCGGAGTCGGAGATGGATACGGCGGAGGAGACGCACGAGTTGAGACTGGAGAAGAGGATTGCGAGAAGGATTAGGAAGGACCTGGTGAATAGGAAAAGGTTGGAGTTGCCGGAGCTGTCGGACGATTCCGACATGTCGATTTCGGAGCCGTCGGAGAAGGCGGAGTCGGGTAAGGAGGAGTCGGACAAGGAGGAGGGTCCGTCGAACAAGAAACAACGTACTAAGTAGATAGAATAGTACTTGTTTTTTCTTGTTTCAGAGCGATGTGAGCGGACCCGGTTTGTCGGGATAAGCGGAGTGAAAGTCGGAGACAAGCTCGGGGGCGTTTTCCAATTCATTGGCTGGTAGCCAAGAGAATTCTTCATCAGTGTTTTCATATCCTAACCAATGGACGAAATATAGTAGCTTGCAGCTACGTCGTCGGTCGATCTTTGAGTCGACTATTTCAGCGATCTCGTACTCAAGTTCTCCGTCAATGTCAATCGGAGGAGGCGGAGGTTGGGTCCGATTCGGAATGGTGTTCGGAGTTGCGGGTTCAAGCATGGAGACGTGGTAGACGGGGTGAACACCGCGGAATGTGTCGGGGAGTCGGAGGGTAAAGGAGTGTGTGCCGGGTTGTGCAATGATCTCATATGGTCCCAAGTACTTTTCTGAGAGTTTCTTGGATGGGCGTGTTGTGCGGAAGAACTGTGCTTTGACGAAAACCTGCTGTCCGACAGAAAATGTCGGAGGTGCGATCCGATTATTGTCGGAGGACTTCTGGTAGCGTCGTTGGGCGTCGGAGATGGTGGCTTTCAGTTCTTGGTGAAGTTCGTCTAAGTCGGTCACGAAGGATCGGGCTCGGGAAGAGGCGAGGTCTCGTTCCGGGTGAACAGTAATGTTCGGATGGTAACCCTTGTTAGCAAAGAAGGGAGATATGCCAGTGGTAGCACTAGGTGCGTTGTTGTACGCGAACTCCGCAATCGGAAGGAGAGCGGACCAGTTGTCCTGTTGGTAGTTGCAGAATATCCGCAAGTACTGTTCGAGGGTCTGGTTAGTGCGTTCGGTTTGGCCATCGCCTTCGGGGTGGTAACCGGAGGTGAAGTGGAGGGTCATGTTTAGAGCCTTTCCGAGAGATCGGAAGAATCGGGAGACGAATTCGGGGCCGCGGTTGGAGGTGATATGTTCGGGGACGCCGTGTTTAGAGAAGACATGCAATACGAAGAGTACGGCAAGGTCTTCGGAGGTGCAGTGAATTGTTGTCGGAATGAAAATACTTTGTTTCGTTAATCGGTCAACGATAACGAGGATTGAATCAAAGTTGTTGGAGGTCGGAAGGGTCTCGATGAAATCCATTGAGATAGAATTCCAAGGACGTTCGGGGATCGGAAGCTGTTTGAGTAGGCCGTAAGGCTTGTGTCTTTGTGGCTTCGATCGCATGCAAGTGGTACATGACTTGCAATAGTGTTTAACGAAATCTCGTATTCCGGGCCAGGTATAATCACACTGAATGAGACTGAGTGTCTTGTTCTGACCTGGGTGTCCAGCAAGCATATGATCGTGCTTGTGCTGTAGGACTCGGAGTCGGAGGTCGTCGGAGTCGGGAACGTATATCCGATCGTCATGTCGGAGGAAACCATCGGGGTCGAGAGACCAGCGGGGTTTAGGATCTTTAGAAAGAGTGTCGTAAAGAGTGTCGGAAGGGAGTGCTGTGAGTATGTCGTGGTGAAGCTTTTCTGTGTCCATGATAATGGTTGCACGGAGGACGGGCTCAAGGAGTTGAGTCGCACGAACTGAAGCGGAGAGCTGTTCTTGCGAAAAGACTGGTCGGAGGTTGGTCGGATTGATGTCGACGTAGTCGCTATTTCCCCCTTTAGGGTAGACATCCCAATGTCTAGTTAGAGAGTCAGGTTTAGTTCCCAATCGGCCGGGGCGGAATCGGATGACGAGGTTGAACTGAGAAAGGTATTCCGACCATCGGACTTGTCGGCGTGAAAGAACTTTGGTGGTGGCAAAATACTCGAGATTTTTGTGGTCGGTAACGACGTCAATCGGAGTACCGGAGCCTTCGAGGTAATGGCGCCAAATTTTAAACGCTTCGTAGATGGCAAGAAGTTCCTTATCGTGGGTGTCATAGTTTACTTCGGGGGCCGTGAAGGTGCGGGAATGGAATGCGACGGGGTGGACTTCATTGTCGGAGGTGACTATCGACAGAATAGCCGCTAGGGCATAGTCGGATGCGTCGGTTTCGACAATTATCGGAGAGTCGGGAATCCAGTGTGTCAGGATCGGAGCGGTGGTAAATGCCTTTTTCAGGTCATTAAAAGCGGTTCGAGCGTCGTCGGAGAACAGCCAAGTGGCATGTTTCCTGGTTAAACGAGTGAGTGGAATAGTGATGTTGGAATAGAATGGAATGAAACGTCGGTAAAAGTTTGCAAAACCTAAAAAGGACTGGACGTCCTTCACTCTGCGCGGTTCAGGCCAATCCTGAATAATCTTGACTTTCGCTTCCGACATTTTGAGTCCGTCGGGAGAAAGGATAAATCCAAGATATTCTACAGTTTCGGCAGAGAAGTCGCACTTGTCGGCGCGGGCGTAAAGACCATGTTGTCGGAGTCGTCGGAGGACTTCTCGGACATGTTTTTTGTGTTCCTCGGGGTTGTCGGAGTAGATCAGGATGTCGTCGAGGTAAACGGTAACGCAGTTGTCCAGAAGGTCGGAGAAGATGTCGTTCATAAAACGTTGAAAGGCTGCAGGTGCGTTAGACAATCCGAATGGCATGACTAACCATTCAAATGATCCATAGCGAGTGCGGAATGCAGTTTTCCATTCGTCACCTTCAGCGATGCGGACTAGGTGGTATGCGTGTCGGAGGTCTATGGTGGTATAAACGCGTGCTTTTCCGGCAGTGGCTAAGAGGTCGGAGATGAGTGGAAGTGGGTATCGGTCCTTCTTCGTGATTTTGTTCAGGCCTCAGTAGTCGACGCATAGTCGGAGTGATCCATCTTTCTTTCGGACGAAGAGGATCGGAGCGCCGTGAGGTGAACTAGAAGGTTTGATGAAACCGATATTGAGGTGCTCGTCGATGAAGTCTTGGAGGGATCCAAGTTCGGATTGCGAGAGTGAGTACATCGGACCAATCGGAGGGGAAGTACCTTCCTCCAAATTGATCTTGAGGTCGTACGGTCGGTGGGGTGCAAGGGTGTCGGCTTTTTTCTTACTGAATACATCAGCAAAATCGTGGTATTCCTCGGGTATGCCAGAGAGGTCGGGAGCGTTGTCGGAGACAGACGCGGAATTGGCGGAGATGTCGGAGAGGTGAACGCGGAAAGCGTATGCCCCAGGAGCTTTACATGCATGGAGATATGCGGCTGCATTGACCATGGTAATCTGTGGCGGGTCGGAGGTGTTCGGAGTGAGCGGATCGGAGGTGCCCATCGGAGAGGGCGGACACTGCAGAGGTGGCGGAGCTGCCTCAGCAGTCGACGTCGGAGTCGGACTCGGAGTGTCGGGTAACGTAGAACGGAATAAGATACTGCCCAATACCCAGTCAATCAACGGATTGTAGCGGGTGAGCCAGTTGTGTCCTAGAACCAAATTACAAGACGAATCGAGGGTTGTCACGTAAAACGCGACGGTCAGAAATTCACCGGAAGGAAATCGGAGAGGAAGATCGATAGATTGTGTGATATAAGTATTTGAAGAACCGTCAAAAAGTTTCAAAACCATAGGTGAAGGAATCAGAGTCGGAGATAAGTTTAAAGAAGAAATAAATCTGGTATCTGCGAAGCAATGTGTAGAACCAGAATCAATAAGAGTCTTTATCGGAAGAGAATCGGAAAAGGTCGGAGATATCAAATCAATACATAGAGAGTTCGGATTTGAGAGAGCGGACGCATTGAGTCGGAGGGTTTCCAAAGGTGCACGAAAGGAGTCAACGCAATCCCCAGTACGTGCTGGAATCTGAGGACTGCTTACTATTTTTTTGACTCGGTCGTCTTCTCCGATTTGTCCTCAGCTTGGGCCGCGCGGGCTTTTGCTTTGGCGTTAGAAGACGATTTCTTCGAGCAGTCGGAAGCCCGATGACCAACGTTGCCGCAAAACATGCATAAATTATTGTCAAATCGTCGTTGGCGTTCTTGGGGAGTTAATTTCCCATCTTTGCCAAGTTTGTCGGAGAGGGCGGATTTCGGAGAGGTGGATGACGATTTTTGTTGTTGTTGCGAGTTGGGTTTAGACGATGAGGAGTTGTTGTTGGAGGATGATGAAGCGGGGGTCTGTTTTTTGTCGGATTTGTCGGATTTGTCGGATTTCGGAGTAGATTTGTCGGAGGAGCGCGATTTCTCGCGTTGACGTTCCCAGTAGCGAGCATCAATGTTATGGGCCATTACTTTCAACTCGGCGAGAGTCTTTGGTTTGGGAAAAGTCCCCAAAACGTCCTTGATGCGTTCCGCTAAACCGGTATAGTACCGATATCGGAGCGCGCCATCATCCCACTGCGTGCGAGCGGAAAGACGTTTGAAGTCCACGTTGTAACGTAGGATCTTCTGATTGTCGCGCATCCGAAGGTGATCCAGGCTATCCTCTGCTTCTCCGGTCGGATCGATAGGTCCGAATTCGGATCGGAGGATGTGCACAAAGGCGGACCAGTCGTCCAACCAGACAGAGTCGTCGTCGGACTCTCCCAAGAGGGTGGGCTCAAACCATTCGAGCGCGGTTCCTCGGAGGTACGACAGAGCGAAACTGACTTTGTTATCATCGTCGTCAAAAGCGGGGTTGTTTCGGAAATATAGCGTGCATTGTGCGAGGAAACTGGTGAGTTTCCGAGAGTCGGAACCATCAAAAGTGTCGGGTTCCTTCGATTTCTTTTTCGGAGTTTTCGGAGTCTCTCTACGTCGGAGCTCCTGCGTCATAAGCATAATTGCTTCGGCGAGGTTTGGAGTTTGCTCGCGACGGAAAGGATTGTTATCGTCAAAAGGAGAGGTCGGCGATTTGAAAGGACGGAATTCTTCAGGAATCGGAGGTCCTTGTGTCTGAGGTGTTCGGAGACGAGGTGTCGGAGATATGGGGTCAGGTTTGGGTGCAGATTCTTCTGCGGGAATATCTTGGAACGTATGTAGAAATGTCGCCCTGGTGTCCTGCAGGTTTGAAGCTTCCGCTGCGGCTGCTGCTGCGCGGGAGTTCTGTGTGTTGCGGGCTGCCATAACTGGAATTTGAAATACGGATAAGCGAGTGGCAGTTTGAATATACTGTTAAGAACTGATCGACAAAACGTCGGAGCTACGTCGGACGCGTCGGAAGGTCGGAAGGTCGGAGCGCGTGCAACGTAGGGGCAAGGACTTGGCTTCAACTTGTGTGTTGCGCCCTCGCTAATACGTTGGTGTCCTTATTTCGGAGGATCGGAGGATCGGAGGTCGGAGGTCGGACTCAAGTTAAGAGTCGGAAAGAGGACGGGAGGTATGATGTCGAATCTAAGTTGATATTCAAACTGAAGCTAATACACGATTCTACATAAGTTTAAATACTATGTCGGAGGACGTGTGGCTTCGTCGGAGTCGGATAACGAGTGGCTGTCGGAGATTCTTAACATAAGTAAAATGATCGGATGTAAGTAATGTACGTAGTAACGAGATTCATAACAGTAAGTATGCATAATAAGTATTAGTCAAAATGTCGGAGGTGTCGGGATTGGTCGGAAATCGTCGGAATGGATCGGAATGTAACATGTTACGTAGACGTGTCAATTGAAGTCGTTTGCCTTCTTGAATGTGCATGGTCAGCTGAAAATGTCGTTGGAATCCTCTCCTAAAGTGTGTTAATATTGAGCTTTGGAGCACTTTATTGACACTTTCACGGGCTAGAAACATCCTATATCTTGCGAAATAGATACTATATTATGCAAATATGTCTAGATTATCCGAACCCAAGAGTTAAATTGGCCGGTTTGACATAATTGGCGCAATTTGTCATATTATACCAAAGTTAGGATAATTCAGTGCAATACAGTTATATTTACATTTTGTGTTTTTCCTGATGGCCTTTTCCTGTGGGACGTGCTAAAGTGTGCATGTGAGCGAGGTGAGCGGCTGCGATTCGAACTCCGGCTCACGAGATTTGTTGGGAGACCCTTCGGGTTTCCTGATCGGCACAGACATGGATACCAGCGGACCAGTTTAGACATAGGTTAATTAATTAAAGATCGTTGTCATGATCATCGATGCAAGCAAAGCTCCCGAGCCAACCCTCGACCTCCTGGACACTCCATCTGTAGGTACAGCTTGGGCGGCTCTCCAAAGACTCACCAAAACGTCACCAAAAGAGTCACCCTTCTATTCTCTCGCTCCACTGATGGCCAGTGTGAGCCAAAGCTTCTCCCAGATGTCTGGTGTCTCTTCCCGCGTGAATCACCGACCGGATCTTGATGAAATTGCAACAATCATGGCGCACCGTGATGGTCGACCCGGGGGAGAAACCCAACTCTTAGAATTATTCTTGTCATGCTCAGCTCACGCGTTTCTAAACATCGTTGCCCATCCAGGGGTCTGGGGGGGTCGAGACAGCAAGAACGGATATCGCTTCGCTACTTCCCTGACTGAATTTCTACATAGCGATTTTGTCCCTCAGTGGCGCACCCAACAGATCCGAATTGACGATCCAAAAATCGGTGAATGTGAGTTTCAACTTTGTTTGAACAATGCAAGCCAAACAAACTGCCCTTTGATAGTCAACGCGACATTGAAATTATGGACCTTCGCGTCTACGGACAAAGATCTTATAGGAGCAATCGCTTCACATGTCGGGGAACACTGGGGCGCACTCTTTACGCGCGCGGATCATGGCTTTTCGGATATATTCGTGGGGTCGGATGCAGAAAAGGCTGCCAACGCTATCATCAAATGCATCTTGATTGCCGAGCCCTCAAAACAGAGTATTGTACACAATATTCTTTCCCTTAGCAACATCGACTTGTCAAACCCAAACTGGCACGAAAATAAATTAAAGGTCTGTTGGCTGTTTGTGGTCTTTACTTACATGTTCATGTTTCTAGATATTCGGAAATGGTAACTTTTTAACAGCTTGGGTGCACAAGCTCTTCTACAAGGATGACGCGTTCAGACCCATGTCTGTAGCGACAATGTTCCACAATGAAACCAAGAGCTTCCATGCACCAATAATCATCAGTAAGGATGTCCTAGCCTCCCTCCCAGGTGATACGCAACTGTGGCGACAATTTATACCTCGCCCTTCAATAGTTTTGTCTCTTGTGCTTGTCCGTAAATTCAACTATATTTATCTGAGAAGCGACTAATTTGTATTTAGCTTGTTGCCATAGCTTTCAGTCGGCACCCCAGTGCGCAAGGCTCAACCCTTGTCAGGCTGCCAACACCCGATCATTGGAAGTCCAACGTAACTGCAAAAAAGCTCTTTTCTATGATTCTCCGAGACATCTCGCAGGAGTTGAAGGAAGACATGTCATCCCACCAACCTTGGAGGCAACTCATTGATACATGGTCAAAAGCAATGGCACCGAATTTGTGCGTTTTTTGTATCTGGTGGGTTTCTTTAGTCTGATTAAAATTTTCAGATGGCCATCAGCAGAGCGGTCGGCT
Organism: Entoloma clypeatum; assembly: GCA_963565915.1. Lineage (NCBI taxonomy): Eukaryota > Fungi > Basidiomycota > Agaricomycetes > Agaricales > Entolomataceae > Entoloma > Entoloma clypeatum. Next base: position 158,797 of record OY751488.1, on the reverse strand, counting down.
GGTGTGCAGCCACCTCCATATGGTTTTGGGGCCAATTGACCAACATCTTGCGGAACGATAAACACCAATGCAAGTGACGACAAAGACACACCGACTTTTCATATACTAATATCAAGCCATCACTTAGTATGAAAAATAAAGGAGACAATTGACAAAGAGTATTATTGAGCAGAATGTTAATACAGTGGTCAACGACAGGTGAAATAGCAGACAGACTGGAGTAAAACACAAGCGCAGACAAATCAGAAGCATAGAGAGGCCGTGAAGCAATCTGAGCGATCCAGATAATTTGGAGGCGAAGCAAAGGCCAAGATAGTAGCACGAAAGCACGTAGAATTTGCAAAGCGTGAGCATAAGAGCAGCCGGAGAAGGAGCAGCGAGGGTAGGTGCCTCCGCAGGTACACTCGCCCTTGCACCTTCACTCGTCGCTGCTGTCATCGCTGCTGTCGTTGCTGCTGTCATCGTTGCTGTCGTCGCCGGAGCCGTTCTCGTTATTGTTCGAATCGTCGGTGTTGGGATCCGGAATGGAGGCGTCAGAAATCGCAGCGTTGGCCTTTTGAGCGACGGAAGGCTGATGGCTAGGCGGCGACGTGGCAGGCGATTATAAATCACGTGAGGATGTCGACGCCGTCGCGGTCGGCACGCTCGCGGCGGTCCGTTTGGCCTTCCTGCGGGCCTTCCGTTCAGTCATGTGGAGTTCGAGACTTGACTCGTGGGTGGAGGGTTGTGGTTTTGAAGCGGAATGCAGTCCAAATGTCTTCCTGCCACAATATGAGGCGCACATGGAAGTTTAAGTAGTGCAAACTTACTCGTTCCACCATTCCAAAGCTTCCTTTATCCAACGTTCAGTATCCTCGTCCATATCATCACCATCATCATCGCTATCATCGTCGTGGTTGCTGTTGATGTCTCGAGCGTCGTCATCATCGTCCGAATCACACATACGAGCGCCGGGGCAGCGCCTATGCCGAATACGCGCAAGATCGCCGGATAACTCGGCCGGTTTCCAGGGTCTGTGCTTGTTGCGCCAGTCGTCTGAACCTGACATACGCCATCGCAACTGGAACAATAGGATCAGCAGGGTTCCGGTATCGAAGTGACACTGACATGAACACTGGCATAAGCAATTGATTGACGGGTTACGGAGGTCATACCATTGAGCACCGCTTGTGTCGATTTCGCAGGTGTATCGGCTTCGTTGTCGAGCGCGGACGCGGGCCCAAGGAACAGGTGCTTCCAAACCTAGAGAGTGGTGAGTAACGACTGGGAAAAGAATATAAGCCTACCCTTAAAAGAAGCTCGCTACTAAACAACCCAGCGGACATATCTTCCGGGTCCAGAAGGTCGAGGTCATACAAAAAGACACATAAATCCATGTTCCCAATTGCGAGCGAACCATTCTTGAGCTTGTCGCAGAACCTGATAGGACATGAGTAAGATATTCAATTAAGAAAGATGACTTACGCTTGGGGATCCTTGTCGAACTCCTCGAGATATTCGATGCCGATAATAAGGCGCGCGAGGGATGGATGGTTGAATCCACGAACTTCGGATTTCTTCGCAGATGCAAGAATGGGAGGATGGAGCGGCCCCAATACGCTAGCGATGAGGTCAAGTCCTCTGCTTTTGAGACTGCTGGTGTCGTCGCCGCGAACCCCAGTCGTACCGGGACGTAACTACAGAAAAGTATCTATATATGCGGTCAAAATGGTTTGAAACGAAGATACATACCCCGCGAACAAAGATTGTCTCGAATTTTGTCCTCTTTTGCATCTTCTTGAGATCATCTGCGAACTGAGGAACCTTTTGGTAGAGTTTTCGGTAAACATCAATCTCGATGTCGAACCTTTGAAGGCTTAGATCGTCAGTATAGTCAAATATATTCAGACTTACTTTGTTCTATCCTTGTAATCTTGAGCGTCGAGCCTCAGACCAACGTGTATGACATTGTACCAAGATAAAAACAAGTGTTGGCTGCGGGCAACCCAGCGTGTGAGCGTCTTGTACCGATGGTAGATGGTATCGACGCTTTCCGTCCCTCCTCAACCTTGTAAGGACATTAGAACGGTTCATTAAGGAAAGAACTGAAGGTACTTGACCTGGCTTTTGCTCGAGGGAGCTGTCTTGCGCTTCCTAGACGTAGAGGAGGGGCCCGTGTTGGTATGAACGGTACGGGCCATGACAGAGGGAGATGATAAGTACACCACACTACATGCTTGGGAGTGTTTGCTACAGTTTGCTATGAGCCAAAATCGGGTTTGCTGATGGATTAGTAAAAATCCGGTATAATTTTGAGTTCCAAGTCCCTTCT
>OY751488.1:0-156286 GCA_963565915.1 Entoloma clypeatum | reverse complement strand
GTTTTTTTTTTTCGGCGCTTTTGGAGATGACATCTCAAACACAGTAACGTACAATGATGTGCTTCGAACAAAGACGTGCCGCTGGATTTGATTCCGTGAGCGACGCAGATACTGCGTAGTTTCGGGAAGAAGGGGTATAATATTAGGCAGCGGTACGATTTAATCGGAAAAACCCGAAGCCGGTTGTCACCGGTAACCATTATAAGCCAAATAAAAATTACTATATATTGCCTTTATAAATTTATTATACTCGCATCTGGTAACAACCCGGTTATCACCGGCCTTTTGGGTGACGCTGGGTCTCTAGGTAATAACCCGGTGATAACCGGGCCGGTTTTTTACCGACAATTTTTCGCGGTAACAAAATTTTCAGCCATTGGGTATTTTTTGCGAGCATTGACTAATATTCTTGACTGCTGGTAGATAATTCTACTTGGGGCTTTTCATACCCAATGTGGCCATCTGCTCTATCAAACATGGCTTTTGATCATCGGCTTGGATGCAATGGCGGAATCAACATGATCAACATATTTAAAAGTGGCCTTATTAGAAATTGCCTCTTTGAGCAGGCCCTCGGGGTGCTGCAACATATGAATTTAGAAAGCTTGCATCAAACAAATGGGTGGGGCCACCTCCAACGGGCGTTATCGATCCCCTATCGCTACAGGCGCGCGCCCGGCCCCGACATAAAGATCAAATCAGTCACATCAAAAACCAACCGTAGGTCGGATGCACATTGCAGACAGCACGGGAACACTGGGTTTTCAGGAAACCTGCCCCAACACTGTGCGAACAAGAAAGTAACAAAAGATTGCACAGGCTGGTGTGCAATCACAAGAAATCGTGGCGACACATCAGACCCTGCTGGCACCGAAAGGCAAGCGCACAGCATAACTAGTGTTTGAAGGTCCAGTCTCAAAGACCTAGAACTGGTATTGAACCAGACCAATGTGAACTGGTGAGAGACCAGACCACCTATGAACTGCACAACAGGTTCATATCAGTTTTATAGGTTTCAACCAGTTTCTACAGCCAAAAAGCCAGTTTAAACCAGTTTAAACCAGTTCTGGTTCATGTTTTTTGGAGAAACCTATGCATAGGTTCAGGTTCTAGGTTCACATTTCTTTGGGCAAAAAACTGGACTGGACTGGACTTTCAAACACTAGGCATAACAGGATTAACTTTTGATGACAAGTGGAAAATCTGTAACAAGACCAGAGACGTACATAGACAGGAAGTTTTGGCCCTGAAACCAACTGCAGCACGAGCGGGCCTTTCTGTAAATGAGGATACTCAGCAAAAAGGCAATATGCAGATGAATGTCATGTGAATCAGATTCGTGCGGATTTGGCTCTTTTTTGAACATTTACAGGACAATTACCTGCAATTCACCCACTGTCATGAGAACATGGATTGACATATTGCTCACAAAAGCCCTTTTATTCAAGTCTATTTGATGTGGTGGTTAAGTGTGTTCCTCCCTCTTTCTTCAGTCAAAGGTCAAGTATTCAATCCTGTTTAAGTACTTCTCTTTTTTTGGGCTTTTCCAGACAAAGAGTCTCACCATCATTACCTCAATCCATGTTCTCATGACAGGGGCAAATTACAGGTAATTGTCACGTGAGTGCAGATCTGTGCGGATTCTGCTGTTTTTTGAAAATTTACATGCATCAAAACTAAACTGGCCATGGTTCGGTTCACGAACCTCCTGAACCTGGTTCGAACCTGAACCCCATTGGGGGTTTGGGTTCGGCTGGATGTGAACCTGAACCTTTTGGGCAGCGACATGAACCTTGATATCAGAGATAAAACACAGTCTTCCTTATTTTTCACTCATAAATATGATTTTTATTATTAAAATGGCCACTTTAATAGTGCTTGAACCTTCTGAACCTGAACCTCCAATAGAGGTCCAGGTTCGGCCAGAGGTGGACCTGAACATAATATTCGGGTTTGGGTCAGGAGAAAAGGGGCTGAACCTGAACCGAACCGAACCGAACTGTGGCCGGTTTAAGATTCAAAACCCTTTCCACCTGCATTTTAAGTATGCAATGACAGAAAAAGAGGAGCAGTCAGAGGAGCGGATGTCGGAGGAGCGGATGTGAGATTGGAGGTGGTGGACATGGTTTGGGTATTGGTTGATTAATGTGGTAATGAGGGAGTAGTGGAGTTGGTGATGGAGGTGTTGGAGTGTTGAGAGAACAAAGCATTAAAACATCAAGTAGTCCAATAGTTGACAGATGTCAAAACATCGGAGATGAACGGAGCGGAGCGGATGCGTTGGAGGTTCGAGCATTGAATCAGTGTTGTAGAGCAGTGGTAATGGTGCCATCTGGTGACCAGGATCGAATCCCGTAGAGAGCACAAAAAGGGACTGCATCCAAAAACAATGTTGGCAATGGATGGTAAAATGTCGGAGGTGATGAAGGAAGTGATTGATGTTTTCACTGGGTGGCTATTTTCTTCTTAGGATAGATGTCCCATCGTCTATCTCAAGAGACGAGAGTCATAAAGGAGTTTATAGGTGAAAAATGCGGATGTCATCGGATATGAGAGCGGAGTAGGTTGGACATCCGAGGTGGAGGTGCGGAGGTGATTGGATGTGAAGAGAGTAAGTTGCATTTTCACTGGGTGACTATTTTCCCTTTAGGATAGATGTTCCATCGTCTATCTCTAAAGGCGAGAGTCATAAAGGTGAAAAATGTGGATGTCGTCGGATATGAGAGTGGATGGGAAGAGCGGAGTAGGTTGGATATCCAAGGTGGAGAAGTCGGAGGTGTCCAGAAAGAATCAAGCCATCGAAAGGATCAATAATGCCAATCTATGTTAACAAGACCAGAGGTTGCTGAGAGGTGTAGCGGAAGTATGGAGGTGGACTGTCTGCAGCCAAGGTTGCAAGTATACACCATGTAACTGCAAGGTAGGCATAGTGCAGACATTGGAGATGACCAGAGAAGGTCGGTGTCAGAATGACAGAGTTTGCAAAAGTGGCAATAATACCAACTTGAGCGGGGGCTTGCACTCTTCTGAAAATGGATGGAAAGGTACTGGCCCAATACCCAAACAATGCAAAGATTGTGAAGTGGGTGAGCTAGTGGTATCCTAGAACCAGAGAAATTCGAGCCAAGCGAGGGGTTCACAAAAATGTGACAGAGGTGTTCATGGAGGTACAAGCGGAACAGAGCGGAGGTAACCGGAGGTTGGACGTGATCAACCACAAATGAATGGGTCAACCAAAGTGAATGGCATAAGACAGATGATTGGAAATGAGGACAAGGTGAATGTCAATGAAGACGCAAAAAATGCGGAGATGTCGGGGGTCTGCAAAGCAGAGGTGGATGTCAAAGGATAAATGGAGGGATGTGCCCTGATCCAATAACGAAAGATCTAAACTTGAAAGACCAGATCGTAAGGCCAGGATGGAAAGGTTGTTGAATGGAATGAATGTGATTGATATGAAGTCAGATGGGTGGTGTCAATGGAATGGTGTCAGTTCAAATATACTGTCACGTAGCGTATTTCTCAATGTCAAAAATGTCGGATAATGTCGGATGCGGAGAGCGGAAGAGCCAAAGTGGAAGAGCCAAAGTGGAAGAGCAGAGGAGCGGATGCGACGAGGTACGACATTATGATGTATAGTGGCATATAAGACGTTAATATTTGAACTGAGGAACTACGACAGAATTTGTACTAATTATAGTAAACTAGAAGTGGATTAGTAACTACTATAGGTAAGGTGCGGATGTCGGAGTTACTCATCGGAGCAAACGGAGTGCGGAGAGGAGCAAATGTGAAACAAACATCAAAGTGTCTACTTGTTAGCGTAATTAGAAGTTAACTAGTAGAGATGTCAATAAGCACTATTATGAAAATTGTCGGATGTGTGGATGTGTCGGATGCATGAATTGCATGGTTATGACAATATAATAGAAAACATTACTTGTTCCTGTGTAGACATAATAAGCAGATGTGCGATGTTTTTGGACATTTGTTTACATGTATTTGACATGTTTGATGCATGTGTGTCACATGTCATCCAATGTCGAACAGATGCATCCACCCATTGCTGACTACACAGTGGGATGCACAGGTGTGGAAAAGGTGGGAATATATTTATAGTAGTGATATATGTATTAGCCTTGCTGTTCTGCCTGTGGTTAGCACTGGTTGAACTGATGTTTTGAGTGGTTATGGTCATAACCGGTTTTAACTGGTTAAAATCTACATTTAACCACTCATAACCAGTTACAAGTGATTAGGTTAGGTTATTGGAGCTAGGCTGGAATTTGGTAACTGGTTAGCTTAAGGTTATAGGTTTTTGAGCCAAATAACCTAATCTAACCTAACCTTCAAAGACTACGTCTGGGACTAATTCAATGGCATGGTCCCAAATATGTTATTTTGGTAAATTGTCGAAGGAGGGTTTGGAAAATATGTCTTCAAAATTGAATAGGTGTTCCAGTAGTGAGTTGCAAAAAGACCCAGTTTTCTGGTATTGAAGAAAGGCCTCAGATAGACATTGCGAGATGTTTGATGATGCCCATATGAACTCTGACTCTGGAGGTAGTGTTCCAATGAAGATATGATCTCCTTCAAATTCATCCTCCTCGTCAATGTTCACTAACTCTGGTAGTTCCTCCTCTTTGTCAGACTCATCTTCTTTGTCAGTCACGTCCTTAATCCATGGACCATGTGGGGCCTCCTCCTCTAATCCGGAAGCTGGTATGGAACACATCTAACATATTTGGATGTGTGCTTGTTCAAACTTGTGTGTCTTTCATTCCCGTACCACTTCCTGGTGACAAGTCCAACAGTGAGTGGGGCAACGGCTCATTTCACTTCCCCAGAGGTCCAATCCACCTTGAGGTTGTGCTTCTTAAGCCAAGTGAATCCCAGGATGATGTCCTGCTTTCCCGGTCCAGTCACCACAAGTTGTGTCCACTCGGTATGGTTCTGATATCGGAGTATGATGTCTATGACTTCCGATATTGCTCTATTTGGAGTGCCATCGACATTGTAAACTGGAATTGCACATTGTAATTTCCAGGTGCTAAGTTGATGCTTCTCCACCAATGTACAGTCAATGAAGGAGCCTGTCACTCTGCTATCGAGGAGGGCCTTTCTTTAGGGAGTTGCTGTTCCCACTTTCAGAATCAGGGTCAGACAACTGTCAGATTCGGGGTATGTGTGACTGGAGATATATTGCTCGTCAAATCAGAGGGAGAAGAAGTAAACTCTGATTCATTGACAGACAGGGGAGCATAATGATTTCTAGTAAACAACGAGGGTACACCATTCACTCATTGTTGAGGGGAAAATCCTCTTGTTTTTCCTCCACTTCCTCCAACGTCGGCGGAACATCAGAGGTAGATGTCACTGTGTCTTTGGCAGCTAACTGGTCCATCATGTACTCCTCCTGTTTGTCCAATGTCATGAATCAGACATCGAATAAGAGCAGACATTTGCAACTGAAATGACCTGTCTTGCCACATCTAAAGCATGCATTGGCATTCTTACTCCTGATGCAGGAGGCATCAATGTCCATTGCATTGGGGTTTCTAGTTGTCGGAGTCAGAGCAGCAACAATAGGGGGCACACAAGAAATAAAAGGAATGTAGGGAGATGAAAAGACAGATCCTGCTCTGGCCTTTGGAATGGTTGGAGCAGTGCAGAACTGTGTCGCATGTGTCAGAGTGGTGGCCTTGAATGTCTTGTTGGTGATCTGATTATTGTTGTTAACCTGTGCAGCTGCATACCAAGCATTGGGATTGTTGTCTGCTGGATGTCTGAAAGTAAGTGTGGCAATTTCATTTTGAATGTTGGGTTGAAGGCCATGTCAGAATTTGAGTACAATGTTGGTTGCCTCTGTGTACTCAGCCTGTTCCACATAGTCCTTGAAGTTGTTAATATAAGCCTCCACCTCTTGACTACCTTGGTAATAGACTTCCTCTTCAAGGATGAGTTGTGCATCTTGTTCCTCATTTTTTGGAGTGAACTCCACCACGAAGGTGGATCAGAATTGAGCCCAACTCCAATAGTTCAGAGCTCTGGTCTGACACTCTTGTTGAATGACATGATCTGCAAAATGTGCAGCATGTCCACTCTTCATGAAGGAAAGCACCCAGTAAGCCTTGGCATTGTCATCTGCAAACTGCTCCAGGACCAGTCCCATGTACAGTTCACAAGAATTAAGAAAAGTCCAACCAGTGGTACACGCTCCATCAAAGTCTGACAGAGTTGCAGGTTTGGCCCGATGCACACCTGGATTGGCAGGCACGATTGGAGCAGGCGGAAAGGCAGGAACTGGGGCCTCTGCTGGAAGTGGGTTCAGGGCAGGATTAGAAATAGGATTGGGTGGAAGGGCAGCGCGAATAAGTTGTTCAAGTTGGTTGGAGATGTTGGTAAGAGTTTGGCATTGTTTCTGGAAGTCGTGTTCAAGCACAGCAAGACGTTCAATGTCATCCATTTCTATGTGTGATACGGAGTCACCAGTTATGGAGTGATAGGCGGAGTGGTGAGAAGGGGGATTGGAAGGGTGTCAGATGTACCAGAATCGGAGGAGGGCGAACTAGAGTCCATGTCATCAACTCTGAAGTGCAGAATGGCTTCAACGGTACAATCAGTACCTGGTCTGTTAAGATGAGAGTTTTCTACTGTAAGGGCAATCTTACGATCCGACAACTCTGATAGAGCTCCGATGTTGGACAACTTGCAAGGGAGATCCAAAGTTAAATTGAGTGGTACAATGTACAATGCAACACATAACTTGCAAGGGAGATTCTAAGAGAAAACTCTGAGGAAATCCCTGCAAGGCTGGATATAGTGTTTGAAAGTCCGATCCAGGCTCGTTTTTGACCCCCGAAAAGGGAGGACAAAGAACCAGACCAGTCTCTGTTTGACTCGCGCACATGCATCTTTTGTCAAATGTTGGTGCCTATTTTTCTTGTGGGAAAGTGGCATGTGGAGTGACAGTGGCATGTGGAGTCATTGTGAGCAGTGAAAAATAATGGTTCTGTGGCTCAGTTGGTTAAGTTGCTAGAATAATGTTCTGCACTATAGAGGTTCAGAGTTCAAGTCTTTTCAGTGGCAATAATTTTGTACTCACCTGTTTCGGGACATTGATTTCAGTTTCTCAGATTGTTCCATGGAAAAGACTGGTTTAAACTGGTTCGAACTGGTCTTTCAAACTCTAAATTTGAAGAGAACCAAGGACCGGTTGTGATCTGAAACCTTAAAAACTGAGACTGGTGGTCCAGTCTTTCACCAGTCCAGTTTGGTCCAGTCTCGGTCTAAATTCATCTTCAAAGGACTGGACTTCAAAACACTAGCTGGATAGCTATATAGATGATGAGAATTGGAAATTGAGAAGGAATGGAAGTATGAATGTTGAAATATGAGAAATATTGGGAGTAGGGATGGAAATGTGGAATAGGAATGATCGTTGCTCCTACATGCACTCCGACATGGATGGCAGTCAGAGGTCGGAGGTGATGGACAAGAAAAGGAAAACATAAAGTATAGTAAATCTAAGTAATGCACACACCATGACGATCTGTCGAGAAGTCCAATGGCAGAGGGTTGGAAGAGTGTCGGAAGAGTGTCAGACAGAAATCGGAAGTGTCAGAATAGGGAATCAGATGGTTTCCTTTACAGTCCACCCTTTTAACCCATTGCAATATACCAGTACACGAAGGAGAAAGGAGGGCTTCCTTCACCCAGTTTTGTGCCAGCAGCCTCTTCCACTTTGTCAACTGTGGCTTTCATACAAAAAAAGAGGTGTGGGCGAAGGACCCCAATGAGTACAAGCAGTTATGCGAGCTTAAGAGGAGTAGATGGGCCAAGGGGCTGAAACTAATGAGTGCCATGGACAAACTGTTTGCGATGGTAGTGCCATTGACAAAGTAAACTCCCCTTTATCTCTAAATGTGTTGTCAGATATGTTGAGCACATTTTCTTTGATGTGTGGCTAAGCTCCTTTCAAACAGCCTCAACCCTATCCAATAGCAGATTCTCCATAATGCAGATGCACAAAGGCTTCGCAAGCCTCAGTGCCTCGACCCCTGCCAGGCCAGACCAGCACTGGTATGGTAAGCACAATGTATAAACATTTTTCTACTTCCCCCTGAACCAACGCCGTGCGCATGTGAGAAGCAGTTCCCTTGGGCTCCTCTACGGTGCCACATTTTGCTGCACATACAGGACAGGCAGGCTGAGGTTCATTGCTGGTAGCAGATGTGTCAATTTTCAGATAACAATTTCAACACTTTTAACATATATCTCAGAAATGCTACCACCATCGCCTTCGCGGATCTTTCCACTCCATCAGCCAAGTCACCTGCCATTGGGCTTCCAGGCCCACTGGGTACCGCCCTCAGCGGCATAACACCCCCTTGAAATCACCAGCATACCAGCTGTTAAAATTGCTGAGGCATCAGCCCTCAGCCATCCAAATCACAGAGAAATCAGCCACTTTGATATATCATCCTCAGTAAAAAGGCCATGTAGGCAAAACTTGGGTCAGCAATGATCTTTATGATTAAACAAAAGATGGATCGTTTCTGAAATATCCTTCTCCATCTGCATTTTCATCCGACCTCTGCACCTCTGACCTCTGATCCTTGGCCCTTATGCACCCAAGTATAAAGTGACTTACAGTATCAGATGGTTACGCTTTCTGACAAGCATTCAACACACAATTGTATGGCATATCCTATGGGCCTCAAGGGTTCAGCCCTAAGGGGAAAATACTGTCATAACCATGCAATTCATGCATCCGACACATCCGCACATCTGATGATTTTCATAATAGTGCTTATTGACATCTCTACTAGTTAACTTCTAATTACGCTAACAAGTAGACACTTTGATGTTCGTTTCGCATTTGCTCCTCTCCGCACTCCGTTTGCTCCGACATCCGCACCTTACCTATAGTAGTTACTGATCCACTTCTAGTTTACTATAAGTAGTACAAATTCTGTCGTAGTTCCTCAGTTTGAATATTAACGTCTTATACACCACTATACATTATAACATCATTAATTCTTGTTCTTCCTTCTCACGTCTACACCTCTGCACACCCGCTCTGCACATCCACTCTGCACATCTGCACCTCTGCACCTCTGACATCCACCATACAAAATCTAGGACCACATCAAAGAATGGGGCGCAACACATAAGTTGAAGCCAGGTCCTTTCTGCCAAACGTCGCATGTTGTTGCATCCGCTCCTCCACTCCTCCGCTCTTCCACATCTGACGTTATCTGACATTTTCAACGTTGAGAAATATGCTACGTGACATATATGAATTAGGTAGGAGACCATGTTCTATGATCAAGTATGTATTTATTTCATGAAACTTTGCCACAGATTTTGAGTTATAGAGGTGCCGTGCCCCTCACAAACAATAGTAAACAATGCACAAAATGCATCATGCAGGTGCACGTGGCCCCTTCCTCATGGTCTAATAATAGTTTCAAGTGATAGAACTACACATTGGATATCTATTCACCTTCTGGAACACCTTATATAATTGTTAGACATCCAGATAAGATAGAAATAAACAAATGTGCAGATTTTCATGAATGAACCAAATTTGAAAAATGAAGGTGCTGGGAGTTCTCCTGAATGTGGAGGATCCAAAGCTGAAATAAGAATTTTGGACAAATTTTTGACTTATTTTACTCATATTCACCTTATTGAGACTTTAAATACTCTGAGGGGGTTCAGATAAAATATTTCAATAATATGTATACAGTACATATACACTAAAATGTTTGTGGAAAGGAGGAAGTCAGGAAATGTTGTTTTTTGTGTTTGAGAAAACCCATGATGCACTGTTGTTCCTGATTTACAGTGTGTTTTGATGCATCATTTTGGAATACAAACTCTCTACCTAGATAGCTCATGTATCTAACTGTATATATACTTCTTATAGGTTTATAAGTATCCCTACATCAATTAACAAGTATATTTGAGGCCTGTGATGCCATGGTTTGGGCATCAAGGGCAAGTTTCAACAACACACATTGCTCGGCATTGACTGCCAAGCACTCTTGGCAATTGCTGAGTGTCGAATCATAAATACAACGGCCAGCGAAATGGCCTTTCCCACACTTTTTTTTATCCCCCCACCACCACTCCAGTTCTGTCCAATGGCCCCTCCTTCCTCATAATGGCCCCCCCTCGTGCCCAACAGCTGCTCTCATGCCCAACGGCCCCACCTTATGCCCAATGCCGCCTCTAGTGCCCAACGGCCACTCTCGTGCCCAACAGCCCTCGTCTCGCACCCAATGGCCCAACCTCGCACCCAATGGCCCCATCACATGTCCAATGGCCCCTCTAGTGCCCAACGGCCTTCCTTTCCACCCAACGGCCCTGCTTTTGTGCCCAACGACCCCTCTCACATCCAACGGCCCACGTCTCGCACCAACTGCCCAATCTCACGCCCAACAGCCCCAACAGCCCCCTCACGTGCCCAACAGCCCCGCTTTCATGCCTAATGGCCCCACCTTGTGCCCAACAGCCCCTCTATCGTCCAACGGCCCAACCTTGTGCTCAATGGCCGCATGTCACGCCCAATGGCCCTGCTCTCATGCCCAACCATGTCCACTTGCGCACAACACCCTCAGTCACTCAACTCCAAAACTATCAAAAACAAGTATCCATTTCTGCCCTTCTTGAAACCCATCTCATGCTGGCTTCGTGGCCACTCCTTTGTGCTTTCATTAGTGACCACTGTTACACTTTTTCACCCTCTTTCCTATGTACCTCACACAATCCTTCGGCCCTTGATCCCCATCACACCCCGTTTCACTTACTCCGACAACCCTGGGGCACGTGCCCCCTCTATCAGTGCTATGACTCACATTGACTTGGACAATTCTCCTTTTAGATACATTTTCACTTGTTATCTATGACTCACGGCCTCGAGGCCTTATCTCTGACTCTTATGCCACAGCCCCCTTGAAACATCTATCTAACCAATGGCTTATTTAGCTCCTGTGCAGCACCTACTTATTTATAGCTATAGGATAACATATATAAGACCTGTAACCTTAGAGTAGAGGTCCTTAGCTTGACCTAGACAAACAACGCTTATCTTGTCTTATCTTCGAATGCTTTCAAACTAAGTGCCTTGCGAGGACTTAGCTCTGCTGAACCGAACCGAGTCGTCCTCTTGAGGAACTCGTTGATTGACCAAGTCGACCTATTGAGGGACTTGTTGTGGAACCAGTTCGAACCCACATGATCCGATCCTTGGACTTGTTCTTGTAGGCTATCGCCGTAACAACCACAATGGCAAGGTGGCTGGCAACACCATCAAGGCCTGGCTGGCGGGGATCCATGCATGGCATGCAGTCAACCAGGCTCAATGGTATGGGGACCATGATTGGGTTTCAATGTGCCATACAGCTGCCAAACACGATAGCACTCAGTTTAAGTGCCCTTTATGTGCCCCAGTTTCTATTGAACATCTCCTTGTCTTGCGAAAGGGCCTTATCCTATCCACCCCATTCCATGCTGCTGTGTGGGCTCTGGCCCTCACATGCTTCTTCAGCTGTCGACGTCTTGGTGAACTCACCATTTCTTCAATGAATGGTGCTGACCCAAAGTATCATGTTATAAGATCAACCAGTGTCCTCTTTTCATGGTCAAGAGAGGATGCCCACTCAGCCAGTTTCAACATTCCTTGGATGAAGACAGCATGGGAGCAGGGTGCTAAGGTCGTCATCACGGCAAGGCCAGATGAAGCCATTTGCCCAGTCAATGCCCTCTTCACTCATCTCAAACTTGTTGATTATTCCTGCCCCTCCAACATGTCCTTATTCTCCTACCTAGTGTTTTGAAGTCCAGTCTCAAAGACCTAGAACTGGACCAGAACCAGACTGGTAAATACTGGTGAAAGACTGGACTGCAGTCTCAAGTTTCAGATTTTTGAGGATTGACCAGTCTCAGGTTCTTCAAATTTTGGAAAAAAAGAAGACTGGTTTAACACCAGTCTTCATTTGAGACTCGAGAAATGTAAACTGGTCATAGGTTCACATGGGTTCTTATAGGTTCACATAGATTTTGTTCATCAAACTTCTAAAAAATGTTCTGGGATGTGTCATAAATGACATTTTGAAACAGTTTTAGTAAATTGGAAAATAACCAGTTTAAACCAGTTCAAACCAGTCCTGGTTTACTTTTTTGAGAAAGGAAAGACTGGTTCACCAGTCTTTGACCAGTCCTGGTTTTAGTTTGTTGGAGAAACCACTCAACCAGTCTTGGTTCTAGGTTCTTAATTTTTTGGGCAAAAAACTGGACTGGACTGGACTTTCAAACACTATGTTAAGAACTGATCGACAAAACATCGGAGCTACATCGGAAGGTCGGAAGGTCGGAGCGCGTGCAACGTAGGGGCAAGGACTTGGCTTCAACTTGTGTGTTGCGCCCTCGCTAATACGTTGGTGTCCTTATTTCGGAGGATCGGAGGATCGGAGGTCGGAGGTCGGACTCAAGTTAAGAGTCGGAAAGAGGACGGGAGGTATGATGTCGAATCTAAGTTGATATTCAAACTGAAGCTAATACACGATTCTACATAAGTTTAAATACTATGTCGGAGGACGTGTGGCTTCGTCGGAGTCGGATAACGAGTGGCTGTCGGAGATTCTTAACATAAGTAAAATGGTCGGATGTAAGTAATGTACGTAGTAACGAGATTCATAACAGTAAGTATGCATAATAAGTATTAGTCAAAATGTCGGAGGTGTCGGAGGTGTCGGGATTGGTCAGAAATCGTCGGAATGGATCGGAATGTAACAGTATTTCCCCCTTAGGGCCGAACCCATGAGGCCTAAGGACCTAGGTGGTCGGTGCACGTGAACTGCGTCATGTGATGCATTCGTTGAAAATACCGTCTGAGTGGTTTTTTCTTCTTGTTCTCCCATTCTCTTTTCGTTTTTAAAACTCTTCCGAAAAAACCTCAATATGTCGGCATCCGATTTTCAAAAGGAGATGGAGGCGCTGCAGGCTAAGCTCGCGGAGGAGGAGGCTGCGAGGAAGGCTGAGGAGGAGCAGAGAGCGGAGGAAGAGAGGACTGCGGAGGCGGCGCGATTAGCGGAGGAGATGCGGGTAGCGGAGGAGATGCATCGGGCGTCGGAGCTGGCAGCTCAGAAGAGGGCGGATGAAGTGGCCGCTGCGCAAGGCGCATCGAGCAAGGGGTCGGGGGAGCCGCAGGCGGAGAAGAAGAAGAAGACGACGAAGAAGAGGAAGGTGGAGGAAGCGTCGGCAATGGTCGGAGAGGGGTCGGGAGTCGGGGTCGGGGTCGGCACCTGTGATAGGTGCATTGTGAAGGGCGTCGAATGCGAACGCGATGAGTAAGTTCCTCTTTGGTTCGTTTCTTCTGTTTTAACCTTTTGTTTTAGGAATAAATCGTCCTGCAAGGGTTGTATCAAAGACAAGAAGAAGTGCGAGGTCGGAGCGTCGGAGGGAAAGTCGGAGGTGAAGGAGGTGAAGAGAACGGTGAAGGTGGTTAAGGGGAAGAAAAAGGCGTCGGAGATGCCGTCAGAGAGTGGGTCGGAGGACACCGTCTTGGGTGTCCTCAAGATGATACTGGCGGAGACGAGGCAGGTGAGGCGACTGCTAACAGCAGTCGAAGGCTCGGTGAACACCGAGTACCAACCCAAGTTGCCGGAGGTGTCGGAGGAAGGGTCGGAGTCGGAGATGGATACGGCGGAGGAGACGCACGAGTTGAGACTGGAGAAGAGGATCGCGAGAAGGATTAGGAAGGACATGGTGAATAGGAAAAGGTTGGAGTTGCCGGAGCTGTCGGACGATTCCGACATGTCGATTTCGGAGCCGTCGGAGAAGGCAGAGTCGGAGAAGGAGGAGTCGGACAAGGAGGAGGGTCCGTCGAACAAGAAACAACGTACTAAGTAGATAGAAATAGTACTTGTTTTTTCTTGTTTCAGAGCGATGTGAGCGGACCCGGTTTGTTGGGATAAGCGGAGTGAAAGTCGGAGACAAGCTCGGGGGCATTTTCCAATTCATTGGCTGGTAGCCAAGAGAATTCTTCATCAGTGTTTTCATATCCTAACCAATGGACGAAATATAGTAGCTTGCAGCTACGTCGTCGGTCGATCTTTGAGTCGACTATTTCAGCGATCTCGTACTCAAGTTCTCCGTCAATGTCAATCGGAGGAGGCGGAGGTTGGGTCCGATTCGGAATGGTGTTTGGAGTTGCGGGTTCAAGCATGGAGACGTGGTAGACGGGGTGAACACCGCGGAATGTGTCGGGGAGTCGGAGGGTAAAGGAGTGTGTGCCGGGTTGTGCAATGATCTCGTATGGTCCCAAGTACTTTTCTGAGAGTTTCTTGGATGGGCGTGTTGTGCGGAAGAACTGTGCTTTGACGAAAACCTGCTGTCCGACAGAAAATGTCGGAGGTGCGATCCGATTATTGTCGGAGGACTTCTGGTAGCGTCGTTGGGCGTCGGAGATGGTGGCTTTCAGTTCTTGGTGAAGTTCGTCTAAGTCGGTCACGAAGGATCGGGCTCGGGAAGAGGCGAGGTCTCGTTCCGGGTGAACAGTAATGTTCGGATGGTAACCCTTGTTAGCAAAGAAGGGAGATATGCCAGTGGTAGCACTAGGTGCGTTGTTGTACGCGAACTCCGCAATCGGAAGGAGAGCGGACCAGTTGTCCTGTTGGTAGTTGCAGAATATCCGCAAGTACTGTTCGAGGGTCTGGTTAGTGCGTTCGGTTTGGCCATCGCCTTCGGGGTGGTAACCGGAGGTGAAGTGGAGGGTCATGTTTAGAGCCTTTCCGAGAGATCGGAAGAATCGGGAGACGAATTCGGGGCCGCGGTTGGAGGTGATATGTTCGGGGACGCCGTGTTTAGAGAAGACATGCAATACGAAGAGTACGGCAAGGTCTTCGGAGGTGCAGTGAATTGTTGTCGGAATGAAAATACTTTGTTTCGTTAATCGGTCAACGATAACGAGGATTGAATCAAAGTTGTCGGAGGTCGGAAGGGTCTCGATGAAATCCATTGAGATAGAATTCCAAGGACGTTCGGGGATCGGAAGCTGTTTGAGTAGGCCGTAAGGCTTGTGTCTTTGTGGCTTCGATCGCATGCAAGTGGTACATGACTTGCAATAGTGTTTAACGAAATCTCGTATTCCGGGCCAGGTATAATCACACTGAATGAGACTGAGTGTCTTGTTCTGACCTGGGTGTCCAGCAAGCATATGATCGTGCTTGTGCTGTAGGACTCGGAGTCGGAGGTCGTCGGAGTCGGGAACGTATATCCGATCGTCATGTCGGAGGAAACCATCGGGGTCGAGAGACCAGCGGGGTTTAGGATCTTTAGAAAGAGTGTCGTAAAGAGTGTCGGAAGGGAGTGCTGTGAGTATGTCGTGGTGAAGCTTTTCTGTGTCCATGATAATGGTTGCACGGAGGACGGGCTCAAGGAGTTGAGTCGCACGAACTGAAGCGGAGAGCTGTTCTTGCGAAAAGACTGGTCGGAGGTTGGTCGGATTGATGTCGACGTAGTCGCTATTTCCCCCTTTAGGGTAGACATCCCAATGTCTAGTTAGAGAGTCAGGTTTAGTTCCCAATCGGCCGGGGCGGAATCGGATGACGAGGTTGAACTGAGAAAGGTATTCCGACCATCGGACTTGTCGGCGTGAAAGAACTTTGGTGGTGGCAAAATACTCGAGATTTTTGTGGTCGGTAACGACGTCAATCGGAGTACCGGAGCCTTCGAGGTAATGGCGCCAAATTTTAAACGCTTCGTAGATGGCAAGAAGTTCCTTATCGTGGGTGTCATAGTTTACTTCGGGGGCCGTGAAGGTGCGGGAATGGAATGCGACGGGGTGGACTTCATTGTCGGAGGTGACTATCGACAGAATAGCCGCTAGGGCATAGTCGGATGCGTTGGTTTCGACAATTATCGGAGAGTCGGGAATCCAGTGTGTCAGGATCGGAGCGGTGGTAAATGCCTTTTTCAGGTCATTAAAAGCGGTTCGAGCGTCGTCGGAGAACAGCCAAGTGGCATGTTTCCTGGTTAAACGAGTGAGTGGAATAGTGATGTTGGAATAGAATGGAATGAAACGTCGGTAAAAGTTTGCAAAACCTAAAAAGGACTGGACGTCCTTCACTCTGCGCGGTTCAGGCCAATCCTGAATAATCTTGACTTTCGCTTCCGACATTTTGAGTCCGTCGGGAGAAAGGATAAATCCAAGATATTCTACAGTTTCGGCAGAGAAGTCGCACTTGTCGGCGCGGGCGTAAAGACCATGTTGTCGGAGTCGTCGGAGGACTTCTCGGACATGTTTTTTGTGTTCCTCGGGGTTGTCGGAGTAGATCAGGATGTCGTCGAGGTAAACGGTAACGCAGTTGTCCAGAAGGTCGGAGAAGATGTCGTTCATAAAACGTTGAAAGGCTGCAGGTGCGTTAGACAATCCGAATGGCATGACTAACCATTCAAATGATCCATAGCGAGTGCGGAATGCAGTTTTCCATTCGTCACCTTCAGCGATGCGGACTAGGTGGTATGCGTGTCGGAGGTCTATGGTGGTATAAACGCGTGCTTTTCCGGCAGTGGCTAAGAGGTCGGAGATGAGTGGAAGTGGGTATCGGTCCTTCTTCGTGATTTTGTTCAGGCCTCAGTAGTCGACGCATAGTCGGAGTGATCCATCTTTCTTTCGGACGAAGAGGATTGGAGCGCCGTGAGGTGAACTAGAAGGTTTGATGAAACCGATATTGAGGTGCTCGTCGATGAAGTCTTGGAGGGATCCAAGTTCGGATTGCGAGAGTGAGTACATCGGACCAATCGGAGGGGAAGTACCTTCCTCCAAATTGATCTTGAGGTCGTACGGTCGGTGGGGTGCAAGGGTGTCGGCTTTTTTCTTACTGAATACATCAGCAAAATCGTGGTATTCCTCGGGTATGCCAGAGAGGTCGGGAGCGTTGTCGGAGACAGACGCGGAATTGGCGGAGATGTCGGAGAGGTGAACGCGGAAAGCGTATGCCCCAGGAGCTTTACATGCATGGAGATATGCGGCTGCATTGACCATGGTAATCTGTGGCGGGTCGGAGGTGTTCGGAGTGAGCGGATCGGAGGTGCCCATCGGAGAGGGCGGACACTGCAGAGGTGGCGGAGCTGCCTCAGCAGTCAACGTCGGAGTCGGACTCAGAGTGTCGGGTAACGTAGAATGGAATAAGATACTGCCCAATACCCAGTCAATCAACGGATTGTAGCGGGTGAGCCAGTTGTGTCCTAGAACCAAATTACAAGGTTGTCATGTAAAATGCGACGGTCAGAAGTTCACCGGAAGGAAATCGGAGAGGAAGATCGATAGATTGTGTGATATACGTATTTGAAGAACCGTCAAAAAGTTTCAAAACCATAGGTGAAGGAATCAGAGTCGGAGATAAGTTTAAAGAAGAAATAAATCTGGTATCTGCGAAGCAATGTGTAGAACCAGAATCAATAAGAGTCTTTATCGGAAGAGAATCGGAAAAGGTCGGAGATATCAAATCAATACATAGAGAGTTCGGATTTGAGAGAGCGGATGCATTGAGTCGGAGGGTTTCCAAAGGTGCACGAAAGGAGTCAACACAATCCCCAGTACGTGCTGGAATCTGAGGACTGCTCACTATTTTTTTGACTCGGTCGTCTTCTCCGATTTGTCCTCAGCTTGGGCCGCGCGGGCCTTTGCTTTGGTGTTAGAAGATGATTTCTTCGAGCAGTCGGAAGCCCGATGACCAACGTTGCCGCAAAACATGCATAAATTATTGTCAAATCGTCGTTGGCGTTCTTGGGGAGTTAATTTCCCATCTTTGCCAAGCTTGTCGGAGAGGGCGGATTTCAGAGAGGTGGATGTCGATTTTTGTTGTTGTTGCGAGTTGGGTTTAGACGATGAGGAGTTGTTGTTGGAGGATGATGAAGCGGGGGTCTGTTTTTTGTCGGATTTGTCGGATTTGTCGGATTTGTCGGATTTCGGAGTAGATTTGTCGGAGGAGCGCGATTTCTTGTGTTGATGTTCCCAGTAGCGAGCATCAATGTTATGGGCCATTACTTTCAACTCGGCGAGAGTCTTTGGTTTGGGAAAAGTCCCCAAAACGTCCTTGATGCGTTCCGCTAAACCG
Organism: Entoloma clypeatum; assembly: GCA_963565915.1. NCBI lineage: Eukaryota > Fungi > Basidiomycota > Agaricomycetes > Agaricales > Entolomataceae > Entoloma > Entoloma clypeatum. The sequence continues at coordinate 138,155 of OY751488.1, read as the reverse complement.
GTATAGTACCGATATCGGAGCGCGCCATCATCCCACTGCGTGTGAGCGGAAAGACGTTTGAAGTCCACGTTGTAACGTAGGATCTTCTGATTGTCGCGCATCCGAAGGTGATCCAGGCTATCCTCTGCTTCTCCAGTCGGATCGATAGGTCCGAATTCGGATCGGAGGATGTGCACAAAGGCGGACCAGTCGTCCAACCAGACAGAGTCATCGTCGGACTCTCCCAAGAGGGTGGGCTCAAACCATTCGAGCGCGGTTCCTCAGAGGTACGACAGAGCGAAACTGACTTTGTTATCATCGTCGTCAAAGGCGGGGTTGTTTCGGAAATATAGTGTGCATTGAGCGAGGAAACTAGTAAGTTTCTGAGAGTCGGAACCGTCAAAAGTGTCGGGTTCCTTTGATTTCTTTTTCGGAGTCTTCGGAGTCTCTCTACGTCGGAGCTCCTGCGTCATAAGCATAATTTCTTCAGCGAGGTTTGGAGTTTGCTCGCGACGGAAAGGATTGTTATCGTCAAAAGGAGAGGTCGGAGATTTAAAAGGACGGAATTCTTCAGGAATCGGAGGTCCTTGTGTCTGAGGTGTTCGGAGACGAGGTGTCGGAGATATGGGGTCAGGTTTGGGTGCAGATTCTTCTGTGGGAATATCTTGGAACGTATGTAGAAATGTCGCCCTGGTGTCCTGCAGGTTTGAAGCTTCCGCTGCGGCTGCTGCTGCGCGGGAGTTCTGTGTGTTGCGGGCTGCCATAACTGGAATTTTAAATACGGATAAGCGAGTGGCAGTTTGAATATACTGTTAAGAACTGATCGACAAAACGTCGGAGCTACGTCGGACGCGTCGGAAGGTCGGAAGGTCGGAGCGCGTGCAACGTAGGGGCAAGGACTTGGCTTCAACTTGTGTGTTGCGCCCTCGCTAATACGTTGGTGTCCTTATTTCGGAAGGATCGGAGGATCAGAGGTCGGACTCAAGTTAAGAGTTGGAAAGAGGACGGAAGGTGTGATGTTGATTCTAAGTTGATATTCAAACTGAAGCCAATACACGATTCTACATAAGTTTAAATACTATGTCGGAGGACGTGTGGCTTCGTCGGAGTCGGATAACGAGTGGCTGTTGGAGATTCTTAACATAAGTAAAATGGTCGGATGTAAGTAATGTACGTAGTAACGAGATTCATAACAGTAAGTATGCATAATAAGTATTAGTCAAAATGTCGGAGGTGTCGGAGGTGTCGGGATTGGTCGGAAATCGTCGGAATGGATCGGAATGTAACACACTACTCCTACCACTCTTCCTCAGGTGTCTGGATGCCCATGGTCAAGGCAACCTTTCTGGATTTTTGTGATTCCATATGAAAATCAGCTGGATTGGAGCATGTCTTGGGGCACAGCTTCCATATTGGTGATGCTGTTGAGCTTCTACTGGCCAGTGTCAATCCAGACGTTGTTGCGGCGACAGGTGGATGGACCTCTCTGGCATTCCTTTTATACTGGCGCCGCATGGAGAAAAGTATTCCCCTTTCCACTGCTCGTGCATACAAAAGAACCCATATTGACAGGTTGGTATCCCTTTTTGAGGATTTTCATATACAGCATGGTATTCCTCAAACCTTTATAGCTGATGTACACTCTCTTGACTAATTTAACACTCACATTAATTTACTGTGGTTTGAGCTCTTCCTCTGCTTGGGGTCCAGATTCACCCAACCCTTTGGAGTCCAAAGTTCCAGTGTTGTGCTTAAGCCTTAGCCCTTAATTATCATTAAGGCTTAAAAAGCCCTTGAAATTAGCCCTTAAGATCTGTCGAAGAAAATGTGAAGCCTTAATAAAGCCTTAATATTGTGACACATAATAATATCCAACGAGAGCAAGTTTGACAACTTTGAAAAAAAATCAATGCTCATCATCTTCCTCCCCCAACTACAATGCCAGCTATGAAAGGGCCATTGTGGGCATTCTATTACCAAGGGGAAAAACAAAATACAAGTCAATTCAAAGCCTACTGCAAGGGCTGTATTCAACACTACCACACCATGATCCAGCCGATCAATGTTGATGAGATGGATTTGGATACTGAGCTTGATATTACTCAGGACTGGTATAAAGAAGGTTAGTCGAGATCACACACTTGTAGTTAATTAGAATTAAGCATACTGATGATCCCTAGCCTGTGAAAATGTTGCGTATGTTTGCGGTGAGAAACCCGCAATGATTGCACATCTCATCGGTAGCAAAGCTTGTCAGCATGCATTGAAGGAAGCGAGGAAAGTTGCAAGGAGGGAACAAGGGGGGGATAGAAATGAGGATTCAAGGCACCAGCAAAAAAAAGGAAGCAAATCTTTGAAAAGATGAAAGAAAGCATGAAACAGACCAAGCTAAAGGTTTTCAAGGGGATCAACATTCCATTCAGTGATGAGCAAAAAGAAAGTATCTGAAATCAGTTTCTTTGTGCCACAATTTCCGTGAACCTCCCATTTTGGTGGACTGAGGATGCTGAGGTTATCAAGTTGTTGCTGCTGTTCCGATCCACAGCATGCAATGTTATTCCATCCCAACAAGCTCTTGCTGGAAGTATCTTGAATCAGGAGAATGAGCATGTTGAGAAATGTCTTACAGGGGCATTGAAGGGCAAATTCATCATGCTGGCATGAGTGACCACATCATACTCACTAAAACAGGTATTCCATGATCAGAACTGATGGTTGGAAGGATAACTCAAAAAAAAAATCCATTGCGGTGGTAAATGTAACAGTGGATTTCAAGGTATGGTAAACTGCAATATTGAGACCTTGTCAGTACTAAACATCATGGAATTGGATAGTCATACCTGATTGACCTCATCAAGACAAACAAGAATAAGAAGGATGGGGCCTCAATGTACCAAATGTTCAGTGACATGACCGACAAAGCTGAGCAACTTTACTGATGTGTTTTTGTATGTTTTTGTTGTGATAATGACAGAGGGAGTCAAAGGGGCCAAAAAGAATTACTTCTTGCTTGTCCATGGTTGTTCACTGTGCCTTGCTGTGCTCATCAAGTATGTTCCTGAGTATATCTCCTGATTTACCACCACGTTAACTGATCTAAAGTCCTGTTATGGACTCTACGGTATGCGGACGATGTCATCACTTTTTACTTAGCTTCATTGAAGGATACTCAAATATCGCGAAACCACTTACCATGCTCACAGGCGGCACTACATTTACTTGGGGACCAATGGAACAAAAGGCATTTGAAGGTCTCATACAGGCGATCACATCAGCACCAGTCTTGGCATTACCAAAACCAGATGGACAGTTCAGGGTCGAAAACGATGCATCGGGCTATGCAATTGGGGCTGTACTCTCTCAAAAACAGGACGACAAATGGCATCCTATCGTGTTCTTGTCGCGGACCATGTCTGTGGCCGAACAAAATTACGAGATATACGACAAAGAGCTCTTGGCAGTCATGGAAGCACTGAAAGATTGGAGACACTATCTGCTCAAAGCCAGGGAACGCTTTGAGATCTTAACTGATCACAAGAACCTGGAGTATTTCCGCCGTCCTCAGGACCTAAATCAACGACAAAGGCGCTGGAAGATGAAGTTACAAGACTATGACGGCATGTGCCTGGCAAGACAAATGCAAAAGCAGACATCCTGTCGCGTCTACCCTGGTATGAAACGGAACTCGAACTGCAAGACAGTGACCAAATGCTCAAGGAGGGACTATTCTTGAAACGATTGGAATCAGAAGATGTGGTACAAATGGAGATGTTCACGGAGGAACAATTCTTTGAAGGGGGTGAAACATCTGATTCCATCAAGATTGGAAACGTCACAACCATCGAAAATCCGTGGATCGCATGCATCAAGGGTTCAAACCGCATGGAGACAGAAGTAGCCCAGGGTCTAAAGAAGAATCCTCATTGGTATCAACAGGAAAACGGCATTACATATGCAGGCGAATGAGTCTATGTTCCACTGGACCCACAACTGCGTCAAGAACTGATGTTTGAGTCACACAATGCACCAGTGGCTGTACATCCAGGACAGTATCGAACACACGAACTCCTCACTTGCACCTACTGGTGGCCTACCATCCTGCATGATGTGAAGAAGTACGTAAAGGGTTGCGACACCTGTCAGCACAACAAGATCAACAGACAGAAACGACATGCTCTGCTACACCCCCATGCAGCACCAAGTCATCCATGGGAAGACATAGGGATTGACGTCGTGGGACCGATACCAGAGTCTGAGGGAAAGAATGTGATTCTGGTCATCATGGATAGACATTCAAAGATGCTCCATCTCATTCCGACAACCATGGAATTATCAGCTGAAGGATTAGCCAAGATCTATCAGGATCAGATATGGAAGCTTCATGGGATCCCCAAAAAGATCATCAGTGACAGGGGACCACAGTTTGCTGCGAAGTTCATGGAGATACTTTGCCGCATGTTAGGGATCAAAAGGAACCTGTCCACCGCATACCATCCACAGACTGATGGACAGGCCGAACAATCGCATCAGGAAACAGAAGCATTCTTACGAAACTTCGTCAACCATCTACAAGATGATTGGGCTGAGTGGATCGCAATTGCTGAATTCCAGTACAATGATAAAGAACATCAGGCGACGAAGCATACACCATTCTACCTCAACTATGGCTTGCATCCTTGGAAGGGAGAACTTGTGTTGGAAGACACCAATGTCATAACCATGCAATTCATACATCCAACACATCCGACGACTCCGACATTTTATCCGATCCGACATCTGACGATTTTCATAATAGTACTTATTGACATCTCTACTAGTTAACATTCTGATTATGCTGACAAGTAGACACCTTGATGTTCATTTCGCATTTGCTCCTCTCCGTACTCCGATTGCTCCGATGACTAACTCCGACATCCGCACCTTACCTATAGTAGTTACTGACCCACTTCTGGTTTACTATAAGTAGTACGAATTCCGTCGTAGTTCTGCAGTTCGAATATTAACGTCTTATATGTCACTATGTTCCACCTTTGCCTTTCGTCCTCATCCTCCTTCTCACATCTCCACCTCCGCACATCCGCTCTGCACATCTGCTCCTATCAACCTCCGACATCAACCAATCCGAAATCTAGGACCACGTCAAAGAATGGGGCGCAACACATAAGTTGAAGCCAGGTCCTTTCTGCAAGACATTGGACTTGACGCATCCGTTCATCCGCTACTCCGCTCCGACTCCTCCGATGCATCCGACATTTTCCGACATTGAGAAACACGCTACGTGACAACCAACCCGGCTGCCAACAGCTTCTTGGAAAAACTCAAACAAGGATGAGAAGAAGCCAATGCAGTGCTGAAACAGGCACAGGATCAGATGAAGAAGACAGTTGATACACGACAAAGTCCGTCTCGGAACTACCACATCGGAGACAAGGTGTGGCTGGAAGGGACTAACATCAGGACTAACCGTCCCTCGAAGAAACTTGACGCACTCCGACATGGACCATTCAAGGTCCTAGAGAAGAAAGGGGCTAGCGCGTACCTTCTTGACCTTCCGAAGACTTGGAAAATGATTCACCCTGTGTTCAACGAGACCCTGTTGTCATCTTACGAAACCCCGAAGTATGCCATCCAGAAGAAGAAACCAGCCCCTGATCCGATCATTGTCGAAGGACGAGAAGAGTACCATGTGTCCACGATTCTAGACTCTCGAAAGTTCCGTGGAAAGATCCAGTACCTCGTCCAGTGGGAAGGATATGGCCCAGAAGAGAACACATGGGAACCTCGAGCTAATGTTCAGAATGCTCAAGATTTGATCCATGATTTCCATCAGCAGAACCCGTCTCGCCCACGATAAAAGACAGTGTTCGAAATCCGTAACAGTATCGACCTCATCAGTCAACCACACACCGAGTTCCCCGCTCTAGTCTTTTCCCTGCCCAATATAGCCTCCCCCTTCTTCTTCTATCTCTCAACCATCCTCACCGCCATGTCCAACACCACTGTTACCTCCACCTCCACCACCGACATCAACCCCGCCATCGCCGCCCTCATGAATGAAGCACTCTCCATGAGAGACCAAATCCATGCCCTCGAAACTTCCCTTGCCGACCTCCTTCATCGCCAGATGCATATCTCACTCGCTGTCCAACCTCCCCATCGCCCCGAGTCCCGAGGAAAAACAAATTCTCGGATATTACACCAGCACCCTCGTGATCAAAAATCGACGTATTCGGCTGGCTATCAAAGGCCTCGAACTCGCCGTTGCCATCAACAAGGAGTTGATATATAATTGGAGCCTCAAGGAGAGTCCGAACTGGTCCGATCCCGGCAACAACGAGGGATGGGGACAATGACTCTGTGAGGACACAGAGCTTGAAGAGGGGAACATGTTACGGACTCTACGGTATGCGGACGACATCATCACTTTTTACTTATCGGCCCGGCTCGGCGCCCTCTTACGAGCTTACTATGTCTAATGTCTACTTTCGCAACCTTCGATTCCCAGTCTGACTCACTACCTTTACTTCGTCAGCCCCTTTAGTATACTTCGCTCCCACGCTGACTCGCTTTCCGCAGTCCGCTTACTTATTGTACATAGCCTTCCGCAGTCGCCTTACTCATGCACACTGCCTTCCGCAGTACTGACTCATCCGCTACCACCTATAGTCAGTACCTATATAAACCTCTTGTACTGTAGTAGATTCCTTAGATTTAGCAATCACATTGCTCTTTGCCTTTCCACTTTCCTGCATACTCTGCCCGAACCTTGGAACGGTTTGTTAAGCATAACAACAAAATAATGGAATCGTCCTTGCGTATCTTGTGGCCAATCTCACATGCTGGACAACCCACTTCACTGCCTTCCGCCGACTTATGGGCCTCAAAGCCCCCCTTCAGCAGGCTGTAATTTTGTCACACAATGAGATTGTTGCTGCACAGGTGGGCGCGGAGCGTAATTCAGGGAAGTGCCTCAAACTCATAACCATGGCAAACACTGAATGTGATGTTCTTGACAGTGCTGAATTTTGGAATAGCCTCCAACTAGTCATTGATGACATCAAGCCAATATGCTATGGTACCAACATCAATCAGAGTGACAAAACATGTGCTGATCAATTCCTTCTGATGCTCACTGGCATTTTCCTTCACTTTGACCAACATGCAGACTGCTCTCTCGCCACTGGAATGCAAAAGCATCTCGAGAAGCAGTGGAAAGCATTGGACCAACCAATGTTCATCTTTTGCCTCATCTTGAATCCATACGAGCATCTCGAACGTTTTGGTGACAAGGCGGGTGTCAATGTATTTACTCTTAGCACATTATTGGTTGAGGTGGGTGAACTGGTAGTACAAGACAAATTCTTGCACTCACCTAATTCTTTAGTTGTATTGATATGTTAAATCTCGACCACCTCCTGGTGTTCTCAGTGATGAAGATAGAAGTGCCATCGAGATTAGCAAGGTGCAAAAGGAAAAGGAAGTATCAGCAGCTTTTCTACAGGTCGGATTTCTCCAGTGGAAATTGCAGACTAATTCTTGTGCATTTTGGACATTTGTCTTGGGTTCCCATGTATTTTCTTCAGGACGGTATCCTTCCCACTGAACGAGGTATTGGACCTTTCCACAGAACCTTCTAGAATCTAGGATTGCTGAGACATGGTATTCTTCTTGTCCCTTAACAACCGCAGGTTCAGGGGCAGACTTCTTCTTTTGGATCGCAAATTTTGGGGTTTGATAGGGGGTGAGAAGTGTTTCGTTGAATACAGGGTGAATCATTTTCCAAGTCTTCGGAAGATCTAGGAGATAGGCGCTAGCTCCTTTCTTTTCTATGACTTTGAATGGTCCATGTCGAAGTGCATCCAATTTCTTTGAAGATCGATCAGTCTTGATGTTAGTTCCTTCAAGCCATACTTTGTCTCCAGGTCGATAGTTCTGAGATGGGCCTTGTCCCATATCAACAGTTTTCTTCATCTGATCCTGTGCCTGTTTGATCACCATGTTGGCTTCTTCGCGTGCCTGTTTGAGCTTCTTCAGGAAATCATTGGCAGCGGGGTTGGTATCTTCTAATACAATTTCTCCTTTCCAAGGATGTAATCCATAGTTGAGGTAGAATGGGGTGTGCTTCGTAGCCTGATGTTCTTTATCATTGTATTGGAATTCTGCAATAGCGATCCATTCTGCCCAATCATCTTGTAGATGGTTGACAAAGTTTCATAAGAATGCTTCTGTTTCTTGATGTGATCGTTCGGCCTGTCCATCTGTCTGGGGGTGATATGCGGTGGATAGATTTCTCTTTATGCCTAACATGTGGCATAATATTTCCATAAACTTGGCAGCAAACTGTGGCCCTCTGTCACTGATGATCCTCTTTTGGATTCCATGAAGTTTCCATATTTGGTCTCGATAGATCTTCGCTAGCCCTTCAGCTGTTAATTCCACGGTTGTCGGAATGAGGTGAAGCATTTTGGAGTGTCTGTCTGTGATGACCAGAATTGTGTTCTTTCCATCAGAATCGGGTAATGGTCCCACGATGTCAATCCCTATATCTTCCCATGGGTGGCTAGACGCTTCATGGGGATGGAGCGGAGCGTGTCGTTTCTGTCAATTGATCTTGTTGCATTGGCATGTGTTGCAACCTTTCACTATCATGTAGCATGGTGAGCCACCAGTAGGTACGACTGATGAGTTCATGTGTTCAGTATTGACCTGGGTGTTCTGCCATTGGTGTATCATGTGCTTCAAACATTAGTTCTTCACGAAGTTGCAGGTCTGGAGGGACATATATGTGTTCCCCTGCATAGGTGACACTGTTGTCTTGTTGGAACCAGTGTGGGCTCCTCTTTAGGCCATGAACAACTTCTGTCTCCATTCGAGTAGATGTTTTGATGCATTCAATCCAGGGGTTTTTGACCATGGTGACGTTTCCGATTTTGATTGTAGAATCCGATGTTTCTCCCCCCCCCTGTGAATTGTTCTTCCATGAACATCTCTATTTGTATCACGTCTTCGGATTCTAATTCCTTTACAAATAACGCATCTTTCAATATTTGATCGTTTTCTTGTGGTTCCAGCTCTGCTTTATACCAGGGTAATCGTGATAGGATGTCGGCTTTCATGTTCGTTTTTCCAGGAACATGGCATAATTCGAAATCATAATCTTGCAGCTTCATCTTCCAACAGCATTGTTGTTGGTTTAGGTCCTGGGGCCGACAGAAATATTCCAGGCCCTTGTGATCTGTCAGGATCTCAAATCATTCCTTTGCATCGAGCAAGTGATGTCGCCAATCTTTTAATGCTTCCACAATTGCTAGGAATTCTTTATCATAGATTTCATAGTTTTGTTCAGCTGCAGACATTGTCTGCGACAAGAACACTATGGGATGCCATTTGTCGTTTTGTTTCTGGGAAAGTACTGCTCCAATTGCATATTCTGATGCATTGGTTTTGACTTGGAATTGTCTGTCTGAGTTTGGTAGCATTAAAACTGGTGCCAATGTCATTGCTTTGATCAATGCTTTGAATGCTTTTTGTTCCGTTTGTCCCCACACAAAAGGGGTGTTTCCTGTAAGCGCCGCATCAGCAAAGTGGTCCCAGAGCTGGTAGCAAACCATAGCAAACACACTCATGTGCATAGCAGCCATAGCATCTTGTAGCAACCTCACTGACAGGCATAGCAACCTCTAGCAATGTAGTACTGAAGCATGATAGCATTGTAACATCATAGTACTATAACACTGTGTAGTATAAAAACCTGGTAGCACCATAGTATTGTAGTCTCATAGCCTTTTGTAGTGCTCAATATTTCTAAAGGTTGACACTCTTTGCATGGCACAAAGAAAGAGTTGTCTTTTTTCATTCAAGAAATACTGAAAGTCATGAAAACACATCTCAAATATTGTGCTACACTGAAAATGTACAAAAAATGAGATCTCGCGAGTCATCCCCCTGCACGGCCCTTGCCTGCGCGTTGTCTCTCTCGTCACCTATGCAACTCTCATTTACAGCTCTGCCCCTCTTTTCCAGCCTGACATGATCCCCCACCCCCCCCCCCCCCCCCCCCGCATGTCTCTCAGCTCTCATCCACACATGTGTTCCTCTTGTCACCTGCCTCTCATGTTCCACAAGTACCTCGCAGGCATGAGGTGGACTGGTGCATCTTCCCATGTTTGTACGCATGTCCGTCAGGTCTGGCCTGTACTTCGGCACATCAGCGGGCTCACGCAGGTGACGTGTCAGGGTGCTTACCTGGCAAGTATGCGCCATGTGTGTCTAACGGCGGTTCCCCACCTTGTCTCGCGCACCGTTTCTCGGGCACGTCCCGCCGTTCTCGCGTGTTCTGTGCCGTTCTCCCGCCGTTCCTGCATGCCCCCGCCGTTCTCGCACATTCTGTACCGTTCCTGGCGTGTGCCCTCCTGTTCTGGCGTGTTCTGTGCCATTCCCACCTGTCCCATGTTGTTCATTCCTCGCAGTGTCCCGCCGTTCCTGCATGGCCTCACCGTTCTGGCATCTTGGGTGCCGTTTCTCGCACGCTTCCCGCTGTTCCTGCGTTCCCTCAGCCATTAATTGCGCGTGTTGTGCCGTGTTCTGTACCGTTTCCTCTGGTGCATCCTCCCGTGTTTGTGCGCATGTCCCTCACATCGGCCTGTTCTTTGGTGCATCAGGGGGCTCACGCAGGTGACACGTCAGGGTGCTTACCTGGCAAGTACGCGCCATGCGTGTCTAACGGTGGTCCCCCGCCCTGTCTCGCCTCCCATGCACGCCCAGCGCGCCTGTTGCTGTTCTCGTGTCTCGGGTACCGTTTCTTGTGCCATGCTGCCGTTCCTCGTGTGTGTTCCACCATTCGTTCCTCCCAGTGTCCCGCCGTTCTTGCATGTCCCGTCTTTCGAGTGTGTCCCGCCTTTCGCGTGTGTCCCGCCTTTCGCGCGTGCCCCGCCATTCTCATGTGTTCCGCACCGTTCCCCCGCTGGGTCTCATCTGCCGTAGTCCTGCCATTCTCATGTCTTGTCAGTGGGCTGCTTCTGACATGACATCGGGGTGCTTACCTATATAGGGGGGTCTGTGGCCCTCCTTTGAACAGAGGGGGGAGGCATCAACCGAGGAGGAGGGAGGAGGAGGGAGGAGGGAGGAGGCAAGGCAACATGATGGGGACTTAGAATATTCTTCGACTTTCGGCCGTTGCCAAGGTCAGCAAGTTCCGGAATGTCATCATGCATGGCCCGGAACTTGCCGCTTATGTATCAATAACAGAGCACGTTTTCCTGCCTTCCCCCATCATCTCCACCTCCCACCTCCTCCCTCCGTTCAAACGAGGGCCACGGACCCCCCTATATGGGTAAGCACCCCGACGTCATGTCAGAAGCAGCCCACTGACAAGACATGAGAACGGTGGGACTACGGCAGACGAGACCCGGCAGGGGAACGGTGCGGAACACGCGAGAACGGCGGGGCACGCGTGAAAGGCGGGACACGCGCGAAAGGCGGGACATGCGCGAAAGGCGGGACACGCGCGAAAGGCGGGACATGCGCGAAAGGCGGGACATGCGAGAACGGCGGGACACTGCGAGGAACAAACGGCGGGACACTGCGAGGAATGAATGGCAGGACATGTGCGAGGAACGGCAGCATGGCACAAGAAACGGTACCCGAGACACGAGAACGGCGAGAGGCGTGCATGGGAGGCGAGACAGGGTGGGGGACCGCCGTTAGACACGCATGGCGCATACTTGCCAGGTAAGCACCCTGACGTGTCACCTGCGTGTGTCCCCTGATGCACCAAAGAACAGGCCAACGTGAGGGACACGCGCACAAACACGGGGGGATGCACCAGTCCATGATGAACTGCAGGCGGAGGTGCGAAGAGGTGGGGGCAATGTATACCATACTTCGTTAATTTTGTAATTATGTATATCCTGCAATGAATTGGTTAATTGGTTTAATTTGTATTTATGGTTTGTGAGATTAGTAGTAGCAAGAGAGCAATGCTAATGGTATGTAAGATATGCCTTGCTATGGAGTGCTATGGAGTGCTTTGTAGCAAATTGCTATGGAGTGCTATGTAGCATGAGTATGTGATTCTGTAGCACTTTGTAGCATGAGTATGTGACTCTATAGCACTTTGTAACATGAGTATGTGACTATGTAGTGCTACAAACAAAATAATGTATGCTACAGTGCTATATCACTATGGAGTGCTATCAAGTGCTACCTAGCACATGTCTGGTTTGCTGATGCGTAAGAGGCTTGGCAATGTTTGAATATCCATTGATGAAGTGTCGGTAGAAGTTCGCAAATCCGAGGAACTTCTGTAATTCCTTCTTTGTTGTTGGTACCTTCCAGTTTCGTATGGCATCAATCTTTCCTGTTTCCATCTCAACACGGCCTTCACCAACAATGTATCCCAGTATGGGACATTTGGTTACTTCCCAAAGGCATTTCTTTTCTTTCAGGAATAATTCGTTATCTGAAAGAATTTGCAGAATTTCTTCTGTGTTGTGTGCCAGTTCTTCTTTGGTTTTGCCAATAACCACGATGTCGTCCATATAGATTACACAAATTCATCGGCGAATTTGGTCTCTAAACAGGCTTGCCATCATCCAAGAAAATGTTGCTGGAGAGTTGCAAAGACCAAAGAACATAACCAATGGTTTGAATAATCCGTGACTTGTCAGGAATGCAGCTTTCCATTCGTCTCCTTCTTTGATTCGGATGTTGTTATATCCCCACATAATGTCCATTTTGTTGAAGTAGACTGCCTCCTTTAATACATCCAAAAGATCAGAGATTCATGGAAGAGGGAATTTGTCTTTGACCGTGAATTTGTTGACAACACGATAGTCCTGGATCAGTGGTTTGACAACATCATCTCTTTTATTGATGAAGAAGCATGGCGATGCATAAGGGGATTTGGATGGTCTGATCTTTCTGTTTGCTAGCCCCTCTTCAATGAATGTGTCTAGCTCTTCTTGTTCTTTTTGTGTCATTGGATACACATTTCCTCTGAGCTCTTTAGGTGCATCTTCCGTGAGTTCAATACCATGATCCCATTCTCTCCGTTTAGGGATTTTGTCAAAGTTCTTCTTTTCAAACAGGTGTGCAAAATGTTCGACATATATGGTCTATTGTCTGAGGTGTTGTTACAAGGCAAGCGAGTTCGTTTTATAGATAAGGATCGCGACTTAGCATCGTTTAATCAGATCCTTCGGAAAAATCCTTCTCTGTGTCTTTTTCAATAATCACTGGTTCTTCTTCGTCTGTTTCTTCATCAGAAACCTTTCTAACCTTTCTGGTGTTTTTCTTTGGCTTGCGGCAATCACGTGTGAGGTGACCTTTAGTGTCACAGTTGAAACATTTATGGGTTTCTTCCTTTCTTTGGACCTTGGGTGCGCTACATTCCTTGGCAAGGTGACCGAAGCGTTGACAGTTGTAGCAGCAGGCTACTCCTGCCTTGTTGATCTCCATAGCTTTGCCATGACCACCATAAGTGGTTCCTGAACCAGTGTGTGTATCTCCAATGCCTCAAATGATGAGCGCATGTCCTTCCATCTGCCATCCTTTTGTGTGTACTGCAGTGCTATATTCTTTATAGTTCTTGTCTTCACTCGAGATTAACTCGGAGATCTTTCTGTTGAGATTCTTCTCCAGGAGATATTTCCCTGTTTCATCTCCAAGCTTTGAGAGCTTCAAGAGCTTGTCGAATTCATCTAAGAATTTGTCGATGCTGTGACCTCCATTCTTTAGTCCTTCAAGTCTCGCTTTTGCCGAAGCAGACTTGTTTGCAATAGAGAAATGTTCAGCGATCTTGTCCGCAAACGTTAACCAAGTGAGGTTCTCGTTTTCCTCACCTAGAATAATGTCTAACTGGGTGCTAGCCCAATGTTTCCCTGGTCCATCCATCATCCTGGAAATGACTGCCAATATCTTTTGATCGTCTTCAAGTTTCGCTGGAACTTGATGTATAGCTTAGTGGATTTCCACCACTCGTCGAATGTGTGTCTTTCTTTGAACATGCCTGGGTCTTTGATGATCTTGGACAAATCCATGGTTACTGATGTGTCTGCCATATCTAGAGTCTTTGAAGGAGGAGTGGGGTCGAGTTGTGAGGACGTGGTTCGGGATATAAGTAGGGGTTGAAAATGAGTCCCTCTTCTAGGAGTCTGTTCGATGTCTGATGGCGCGGAATCTGAAGTAGATTTGTCAGGGGACTCGTCAGCGGAATTGGTGGTAAAACGTTTGGGATATTTCCTCTCGAGATCTCTAGTGAATCTCTGATTCTGTGCGTGTGTCGGAGTTGCGAAGGGGTCAAGATGTTCGTTTCTGGCCCAACGGTTGTACTCTGTGCTGATCTCTGTTGATGAGAACTTGCTCTGGATGTCGGTGATCTGCTGCTTTGTGAGGGACGTGATGGCGCGACTCGTGGACAACTCTTCGTGAGCATCCTAATCAATCTCCTGATAACAGTTGTCTGAACACTGATAAACTCTCTGATCTCTGTGATCCGACCGTAGATGGTCCTGTGTTGTTGCGCGAGCGTTGAGAATCAAAATTCTCTTCTTTGTTTCTTCTGGCGTTGTAATGCGCTATAGCCTGTTGTCGCACGAGATGTATAGCCTCTGCTAGTTCTCTGTGTGGACGACTCTCTTTGTGATCGAGTTCTTCATCGAGTACCTGCTGTAGGATGCGACCAACTTCCAATTCAATGTACTGTTGTAAAGGCACAATGTTTATACTGCTTCGAGCACTTAGCTCTTCCTGTTGGGCTTCTGGCGTAGCGGATGGATCGCTGTTGAACTCTTCAATGAAGCGCAATGTTGTTACTCATCGTTGTTGCTCTTCTGGGCGAACCTAAAGAGGTTTAGCAACTTGTTATGCAGACAAACTGTTCCAAGGTTCGGGCAGAGGACTGCAGGAAGGTGGAAGGGCGAAAGCAATGAGATTGCTAAACCTGGGGTCTACATGCTAATGTACAATGGTTTATACTAGTATACTACAGAGAATGAATGAGTCAGTTCCAGTACCAAGTGAGTCATACTGTGGAAGGCTATGTAAGGCTATACATAGCAAGTCATGATGGAAGCATAACGAGTCAGAGCGGTAGCGAAAGAGTTAATCTGAGTCATACAGAAACGGCATCAGTTCCGGGCCCGAATCTGGGATAACACGTGTAAGCAAGGTAAAGGGATCCATAGAGTCCAGGCGAAGAATGAAAGGGAAGGATGGGTGTGAGGAGATGATCAAGATATCATCAGCATGGGCAACGATTCGTAACACTTATCCATCTGGAAAAAATGCTCAATTCAGTGGTAGGAAGAGATTTGCCAGAGCGATTGTCAAAAAACTCAAAATTGACGGAGATAAAATTTTTGCGCCGAGAGAATTGGTGTATTACTATATATAGTAGGTTATGTAATGCGATAAGATTAAGATAAGCGCCATCTAGTGATCAAATCGACATGCAACGGTCTCGGGAACGCACTGGTGGGATTGCAAAGCCTTGCCTCGCGTGCAAGTGCTGTACTCTTTTGGCGAAGTTTTTTGAGAGAAGGCATTGAGGAGAGTAACTACCGGCTACCGAACAGCTTGCCATGTATTCAATAAACCAAAAATTGGAAATATCCATTCCAAAATGTTGTTGGGCGAGCAATCAGTCCCTTGCAGTGATAAGCGACGCTCAAACTCCACGATCCGGCGCGGCCCGCCCCCTGAGCGGGTAACCAAAGTTTTTGCCGCCTCAAATTGGCATCTGTCCAGCAGTGACTAGGTGTCCCGCTGTATAGTACAGCCGAGCGAAACCGGCATCTATGTGAATCTAAGCAAGTATTTTGAGTACCTCAGAGTACCTCCCTCTCCTCCACCAATCCGGTTCGTCCAAATGCATCCCCGGCCATTGTTTCTCCGGCCAGACACCTTGTTGTAGTCGAATTCACATTTGTCGCCCGAGAGAAGTTCCCCTTTTCTCTTTCGATTTTTCTTTTTTCTTTTTCTTTTTCTTTTCTTTTTCTTTCACACACATCACTATCCGGCCGGAAAGTGCATCCCAAAAGGAGGGCTTTCGCGAACATTTTCGTGCCTGGGAAAGGGGTCATTTCTCATAAACTTTCGCCAGTGCTAAAATTTATGTTTCGTGAGAGTGAAAGCGTCTGTCCCAGGTGGGGGGCCACCGTGATAAGAGAGGGCCGACTCGACAATTGTTCAAATTGGGCATCGCCTTGCCAAAGTGGTCGAGCATGCGGCCTAGAGGCAACACGAATTTCGTTTCCCCAAGATACCACGCAAGTAGGAGAGCCATGTGGTGTCGTATCATGAAACCTGAACGTCGCCCGCACAACAGTAACCAAAAGTTGCCTATGACACATATATCGACACCAAGGTCGTGTTCGGGAGATCTAAAGATGCTCATCGCATGCAGAGGTTGCTCGGTCTTGCCATGAGCTTCACCCCAAATCTTGGTCGGAGCTGTCAGCCAAAGATAGCACCCCCGGGGGAAAGAACACACCATAATCCAGACTTTCTCGCCCAAATCCAGAAGCTGGACCAAAATGACGATGAAGATAAGGAATGCCCAGATCCAGTATGAACTAAACGACCTTCAATCGTACGGCAAAAAACATCAAGAAAGAAAAGCACTCACGAAGCCTTCAGATAACTCTTGTAGATGGATCACTTGACGCCGCCCGCCTTGCGAGTTTCTTGGGCTTCTTCTTCTTATCCTTGTTTTCACCCGCTTCTTCTTGCGCAGCAGGTGTCTCGTCTTTAACCTCAGCGACTGCGATTTCGTCTTTCTGGGCATCAACTGCAGCATTTTGCATGATATCCTCCAAGACGCCCCTCACTTGGAGTTCAGTACGTACGTGCCGGGGAGCACGAGATCAACATGGTGGGTAACGAGGATCTGGAAGGACAGGTTTATGAGATGAAACTCAAAGATAACTGGGACAAGATGACACGTACCACGGTGCGGTTTTCCAGGAGAGGACCACGGAAGAGACGCTCGTACAGGAATCTGGATGTGTGGCTATCCTAGAAGGCCTAATTCGGCTCAGCAGTCGGCATTGAAAGAAAAGAAGACGACTCACAACAGCACTCAAGGGATCGTCGAGCAAGACATATTTCGTCCTTGCATAGACAGCGCGAGCAAGCGCTACCCGAGCCTTTTGTCCGCCAGACAAACTCACGCCTTTGCAAAGGAAGGGGGTCAACCATCGTCCAAGATAAACAATCACACGAAACCCATCTCGCCCCGATCTCTGTCTCATCCCTATCCTCCAGCATATCCAAATCCGGGCCCGACATCCTTATACTGCTGCTCCTCATACGGGTATCCAAAGAGGATGTTGTCCCTGATGCTCTGGTGCCTCAACCACGGGGACTGCACAGCGTACGATATCGCATGCATGAGGCCGTTCTCGTCGACCCTGCCTGCATCATGATCTTCCCGGAACCGGGGAGGAGGGTCATCTCACCAAGGCGGGCCATCTGGATGTCAGAGAATTTAGAAACTGGCCCCGCAAAGACAGGAGGGGCGTACGTACGAGTGGAGCAGTCTTCCCCGACGCCGTAAGCCCCCTGATCACGGTCAGCGAGCCCTCAGGGAACATGACGTCGATGTCCCTCAACTCGAACTTGTGGTACTCTTCCGTTTGTGACAACGAGTCTCCCCCGGGCGCGTCTACGGTGATGACAGTCTCTCGAGCGAACCTCTGCGCGCGAATCATGTGTCTTCTTGGCTTGATCCTTCTTGGAATCGGCCTCTCCTCAGGCGTTGACAATACCGAAGCCGCTCTCAGGTTCGGACTCGGTGCTACTGGTAGTGGTGGTTCTTGATGAAGGATACTTGGTCCCGAGATTTCGTCTTCTTCAAGGTAAACTTCAATTCGTTTCAACGCAACGCCAGTCTGGATGACACTGGGTCAGAGAAAGAAGACAGCACATGAAAAGAAACGAACCTGGAGAATCTGCACGGTCCATGCCGGAATGATATTCAACGGGACCCTCATCATGTTGGAAAGCGCGATCGACGGTATACAGTCAAGTCAGTCGTCGACTTCACGAAGGGTATTAATACACCGCAAAGGACGATATGATCGACACCAAGATCGGCGCGCGCGTCCACGAAAGATAGAACATGACCGAATTCCACTGCGACTTGATCTAATCCCACGATGAGCAGAAAGACACGGAGAAAGGTGAAGGGCCATTCAGCACCCCCATTCTCCCATCTCTCGCCGCCAGCGGGCCTTTCTGGATCTTGATGGTCAATTCCATGACGGAGCTGTTCAGAGGCCATCCAGCGAGGAGGACGATGAAGCCTACAAAAGGCACTTATGCCGAGAAGTCTGCGTGCGCAAGGATGAGAACAAAGATTGAAGGAAGAAAGAAGAGAGACGTACTGATACAAGCAGGTGCCCGCAATGATGATCTCAAACGGCGCGCCGTAGAGAAAGTACATTCCCGGAATCAACTGAGAGATCTGGAAGAAAGGAGCCAACCATCAGAATGCATACAGGAAAGACATTCGAACTCACCCTATTGGCATCCCTGGCCATCAAGTTGACGATCTTCCCCACGTCTGCACCGGACTTGGGATCGTTTTCGTCTTTCTTTCTGTCTCTGCCCTTCTTCTTTGCTTTGGCCTCTCGACCGGGAGCTAGGGCTTGCTCGTTATCCTTGACAACTCTCGAAAGATCCTTCGCCTTGTCGTAGATGGCGGCGCGACGTCCATACCAGAGGTGTTGAACATCTGCTTGAGCCTAATTTAGAATGAAGATAAAGGAGCCCAGTCAGTGAAGTGATGATGAAGGAGGAGGAGATCGGAATCATGCCTTGAAGAGGGTGTATATAAATGCGAGGAATGCATAAGTGTACGCACGTGCCGTGAGTTCAAGCGTACGGTTCTCCATGTCGATAGCATCGAGGATACGCCTGTAAGTACATGTAAGTTTGGTTTCTGTCACATAGGATTAGGAAAATGGTACAGACTTGAGAGTGGTGTAGTTGAATATGGCGTTGACGACAGTGAGTATGCAATCCAGTCTACACATGCGTGTTATGAGGATGGAAGATGAAGGAAAAGCGAAACGACGGGACATACATGATGTCGAGCGAATTGGCTGCAGGAGAGTTGAGCGACTACATATGGGCATTTAGTAAGGAGGATGGAGGAAGAAAGTTGAGCGTACTGAATTGTCATAAATCAGGACAGGACTACATTGTTGGGCTCATGCTCCAAACGTCCTTTTCATCGAGCGTGGTGTCTCGTCCCTGGAACACCAATCAGCGCAACCCAGAAAGAGATAGGAAAGGCAACGGGCCCGGCGAATGAGGGGGCAAACCTAACTGAAGGCAATCCAACCGAATGGCGTTGTATAGTCACGGACCGACCCTGCAAGAAACGCGTCAGCAGATCGAGACGTGAGGCGGAAGGATGGACTGACGATAACCTCCTTTTCAATCCTCTCACTCGGTACTGTAATTGGCATCCCAAGGAGAACGGCCAAGCCCGTAATCACAGCCCCCAGATTCGCAGCCAACGCACTCGCAGGCCACGAGGCACCGACGATGTCATGATCATATACGACTGCGGCTATCTGGATGACGGCGCCAAGGAGGAAGACGCAGGAGAGGGAGAAGATGTCGTGGGACGGAGTGAGGGAGCCGTGTGCGATCCAGGAGAGAGATTGGGTGAGTCCCACGCCGGCAAAGACGAGAGTCCGCCAGAGAGGAAGTCCCGGCTTGGTGGCACTCTCCGCGTCTCTAGCTGCGGCTTTGGTATCAAGGGCCTCCTCGGCTTCTCAAGTCGAAAAGACCACGGCCCGCAGGCAACCGGAACCTGTAGCTTCGAATCACAGCGGCTAAGGAAAGATTACAAGGGCAGGATGTGCACAAGGACGTCTGTGGATGGCTTCATTTAGTTGAATGAAAGGGAACGAATGAAGGGGGACCTACCGGGTGCCTTTGGGAAAACTCCTCAGGACAGGACCTACGGTTGGAATGTTGGCGGCGGCAAGGTGGAGCATAAGGGGGCGCAGCGCGGCGGTAGATGTTACCTAAGAGAGTGGTAAAGAAAGAGAGCTAAACTAGGGCGTATAACAACGCGGCGGACATACCTGGATTCCCTTCTCTAACATTCGCGGCGGACAAGCGGCGGGCGGGTCGATCATGTTGATTTGCGAGAGGGGCGGTGCATCTGTGGGCGGGACATGCATTCCAATTCATGTAAGTCACTGATTTAGTTTGGTGAACTGTTCGGGAATAACGCGATGGGCGTGGGCGTACCTTTCTGCTAGCAATTCTAGCTTCTCCAGTATGGGGCCCTCGCTATTCAACGGCGCAGGGCTGTATGTAGATTTACACTCGTTAGTCTCTGAGAACAATTTCAATTGATAGAGCGCGGACTTACGGAGATCAGACCCTCTTGCGGTCGATAGGCTAGGCGGCAACATCGGATGTTGATCGTCAGCCGGCAGGCGGAGAGCAACGGCGGGAGGAACGAGGTGCCAAGAGCGGCGGCGGTGGTGACAGGAGATGTCGTCGTTGTAGTTGTGGCCTTATGTGGGCGTTGGATACGGGGACGGCGATG
The DNA here is from genome assembly GCA_963565915.1 of Entoloma clypeatum. NCBI lineage: Eukaryota > Fungi > Basidiomycota > Agaricomycetes > Agaricales > Entolomataceae > Entoloma > Entoloma clypeatum. Next base: position 117,601 of record OY751488.1, on the reverse strand, counting down.
CGGATGGATGCCTCGCAGAGGCAAGATGCCCACGACGACGCCTAAATATCGCCGTACATCGGGGTCGGTGGTGGAGACTGGTGTGGTCTGGGTCGTGGTGTGCTGGCTCCATGCGCAGTGATGTTCGGCTGTCTTACCTAACTGAGTTTGAAAACCTAATCACCTTGTTGTTAAACGAGGATATGACCCGTGCCGTATGGCACAAAGTAAGATGCAGCATACGGCACAGAGACATGTACAATGTTTTATATGAATATTTAGTTCCACCCCCTGGAGGGGGGTGGGAGGTGGGGGATGGTATTCTACTTATGGTTGTTATTCTATCTACGGTTTTTTACATGAATATTTGGTTGGTGAGATATTTTAACACAATGTGTTATGACACTTGGACCTGCAACCCTTGCTTGTGTGATTGTGTCATAACAATCTTTTACCCATGCTTTGCAACAGAGATGTGTAATATTTTAATACAATGTGTTATCGGGTACCTTTGACTCAACCCGTACCCGTACCTGCCAAAACCCACACCCATGTACAGGGGTACGGGTTCCCATGGGTATGGATGTGTTTGGCATCTATGGGCCTCCGCAGGCTGCCAAAATGGAGATTGGGAGTGTGACCCCAGTTGTGAAACCCGCCCAACATCCCAATGGATTTATCGGGGGTCCCGAAATGCTGCATACCCATACCCAGCTGTACCTGTACCCGCGACCTGGGTTTCAAAACCCCTGGCATTCACTAATTGAATGATAATATCTAATACAAACAATCTTTTACATATTGTGTCATGGCGCTCGGACCTGCGGCCCTTGCTTGTGTGGTGGTGTTATTTAATACTCACCAAAGTGTGTGGAAAATACCTCTCACATTCTGTCCCATGCATAGGATTTGAGTCATTTGACTGTATTTCAACAACAACACAACATTGAAGTTCATCAGCAGATCCATGGAATGGATACCTATCATCTCTTTTTCCCCTTGGTCTATAGACATGGTAGGTCGCTTTCGCTGAAGGAATAAGGCAGGGATTGGGTGTATCATGTATTTGCCAAAGGAATAAGCTGGGGAATAACTACATCAAATATCCACCCTTTTCTACTGAATTTCACAATATCAACAGATCCGTGAAACGAATCCCTATCGTCTCTTTTGTCCCTTAATCTATGCATAATACCGGTGGTTTTCGCTGAGGGAATAAGCCAGAAAATGCCCACATCAAATATTCACTCAGGAACCCCTCTTTTCTGCTGAATTTCACAATATCAACAGATGCGTGGAACGGATCCCTATCGTCTCTTTTGTCCCTTAATCTATGCATACTACTGGTGGTTTTCGTTAAGGGAATAAGCCAGAAAATGCCTATATCAAATATTCACCCAGGAACCCCTCTTTTCTGCTGAATCTCACAATATCAACAGATGTGTGGAACGGATCCCTATCGTCTCTTTTGTCCCTTAATCTATGCATACTACTGGTGGTTTTCGTTGAGGAAATAAGCCAGAAGATGCCTACACAAATTGTAATAATTCTGTAGTCTTGTCAAGAAAATATGATATTTCTCCACAACCATCCATTTTTTCCCCTCCATATTTATTTAGGTTACTAAAATGTGTGCTAAAATACATGCCCAACACAGTATACACACCCCCAGTGAAGAGACACAGAAAGGACACCAACTTTCAGTGAATTGATGGTGGATTGATGGGAGGATGTCTCATGCTTTGCAGTTGCTTTTTGCTAAAGTAATTAATTACCAATCATGACTAAGCTGAATAAGCGCTGACTCAGTCTGACCAATCTTAGTCATTGACCCCCACCCTCCCTTTTGTTATAGACAAGGTCATTGATATTAATAGGTACTGATTCTTTCCGTCTTGATTATCAAATCATTGTAAACTTTCTTTCCTCCTACACAGTCGACACATCCACATACCAATGTCAATCCACCACTTTTTGGTTTCATCATCCAATTGACATAATTCTAACCATAGAAATTCACTTGGGTGTTGTCGAAGCAGCCATACACTCGTTTGCGAACACCCTCGCGACAAAGCAACATATGCATTAGGGTCTTTCAAAGTTGGACCTGCCAGGTTCCTGCTGGATCCCATGCCAGCACCCATTTTGATGATTTTGGCCATAAAGACTGATTAATGGGGTTTGGCATGGGAACCGGCAGGAGTCCAAAATGATCAACTTTGAGACCCCTGGTCAAAAAATTTAGCGAAATGATGGCAAAAATGAAACCCTTTGTTGTGCAGGGATTGTTCGGCATGGGTATCCATCAAGGTCCAGCAAATTCCGACATGTTGTAAGGAGGAGCATAGGCCAATTTAGGAAAGCCTGACAAGAAATTATTCCCATCATGCCGAGCAGGAAAGTAAGCAGGAAAATCAAAATGGCATTTTTGTGTAAAAGGAGCCTCATTTGTCCTTTGCCGAAATGGCTGTTTCTGCCATCACCTACTTGATCTCATTTTTGGGCCACCAGGGAGATCAAAATGGTTACAAAATGGACTCAAAATAGCGTCAACATGGCTACTTTGAAAGACCCTATTGAATGGCGTCAATTCCCCTGTTGGTGGCTTTCTGATGTTGATGATATGGTTTGACCTTGGCCCCTGTAATCTGTAAATGTGTATGTGGGTGTCATTGGAAGTTGACGATGTGTCACAGTTTGTTTTTCTTTGCCAATTTGCAGGTTGAATAACCCAGTCTTCGGCATGATAGGCACGACCCACTCTTCCAATCCTTCCAACTGTCAGTACTTTACACTCCCCCACGTCCTCCAGAGGAATCCACCCGGAATCCGCTCAGAATCCGATAGGAACAGAGGAATCCGCACAGATTCCGCTCGGAGTGCAGAGGAATGCGAGAGGAATTTATTATTCTGATAGGAATCCACTATTCTGATAGGAATTTGATCAGAATTATGTTTTCACAACAAATACTAACTGAATCAAATGTATTATATTGTTTTCTAACTACATATCAATGCTTTTTTAAGTCATTTTCTTAACCATTCACAAGGTAACAATAATCTCATATTCAATAGTATTGTACATTACAAACTAAATAATATTTTGACACAATAATAATCACTTAATTGATAACCTCCCCCCATTTGTCGAGGCAAGGAGGCCATGGGAGAAGTTGGGGAACAGGGAGAATTAAAAAAATAAATTGATTACCCCTGCATAAGACGGGGGAGAGACGACATATACAAAATACAAAAAATTAACTAATAACCCCCCACATAAGGCGGGGGGAGGTGTGAGACAGGCGGTAGATACGGGGCAGGGGGTAGGTACGAGGGAGGGGGTAGGTATGAGGCAAGGGGGTACAACAGGGGAAGGGAGGGGATGTGGCGAGCATTGGCGGTGTCAGGGTGCGGGTTTGCATGGCAATGGGCCGTGCATGGCAGTGGTCCATGAAGGGGTGGGCAAGGGGTTTGGCACAGAGGCAGGGAGGTGGGCAGACAGTGGCTGGGGCGTGCACGGCAGCTGGGTCTGCAATGGGTGCTCTCTGCTCATGGTGACGCGCCAGATGTCAGGGTGGGCACGTCTGGTTGCGTTCTGTGATGTGGAGACATGGCACGACAGGAAGAGTGGTTGGAGGGGTGGAAACAGCAGTGGGGGGAGTGGTTGGAGGGGTGGAAACGGCAGTGGCGGGTGGGTGGGGGCGGTGGGACGTGGCTGGAAGGCGTTGGGTGCCGGCTGGACTGCGCCTGGGGCGTGTAAGCCATGGCACAGGCGCTCCTTGCCTGTGGTGATGCAGCAGGTGTCAGATGAGCACATGTGGGCATGGATGGGGTGCTTACCCGGGTCGTGATGTGGCACGGAGGGGTCAGGCACACGGCCAACATGTCTGGGGATGTGGCTGCTCTGGGGCAGGGTCAGGAGGCGGGCAGCGCTTGCCGTGTTCCGTTGACGTGGCATGGCGAGGCAAGGTCGGTGTTATGAATCGTTGCCCATGCTGATGATATCTTGATCATCTCCTCACACCCATCCTTCCCTTTCATTCTTCGCCTGGACTCTATGGATCCCTTTACCTTGCTTACACGTGTTATCCCAGATTCGGGCCCGGAACTGATGCCGTTTCTGTATGACTCAGATTAACTCTTTCGCTACCGCTCTGACTCGTTATGCTTCCATCATGACTTGCTATGTATAGCCTTACATAGCCTTCCACAGTATGACTCACTTGGTACTGGAACTGACTCATTCATTCTCTGTAGTATACTAGTATAAACCATTGTACATTAGCATGTAGACCCCAGGTTTAGCAATCTCATTGCTTTCGCCCTTCCACCTTCCTGCAGTCCTCTGCCCGAACCTTGGAACAGTTTGTCTGCATAACAAGTTGCTAAACCTCTTTAGGTTCGCCCAGAAGAGCAACAACGATGAGTAACAACATTGCGCTTCATTGAAGAGTTCAACAGCGATCCATCCGCTACGCCAGAAGCCCAACAGGAAGAGCTAAGTGCTCGAAGCAGTATAAACATTGTGCCTTTACAACAGTACATTGAATTGGAAGTTGGTCGCATCCTACAGCAGGTACTCGATGAAGAACTCGATCACAAAGAGAGTCGTCCACACAGAGAACTAGCAGAGGCTATACATCTCGTGCGACAACAGGCTATAGCGCATTACAACGCCAGAAGAAACAAAGAAGAGAATTTTGATTCTCAACGCTCGCGCAACAACACAGGACCATCTACGGTCGGATCACAGAGATCAGAGAGTTTATCAGTGTTCAGACAACTGTTATCAGGAGATTGATTAGGATGCTCACGAAGAGTTGTCCACGAGTCGCGCCATCACGTCCCTCACAAAGCAGCAGATCACCGACATCCAGAGCAAGTTCTCATCAACAGAGATCAGCACAGAGTACAACCGTTGGGCCAGAAACGAACATCTTGACCCCTTCGCAACTCCGACACACGCACAGAATCAGAGATTCACTAGAGATCTCGAGAGGAAATATCCCAAACGTTTTACCACCAATTCCGCTGACGAGTCCCCTGACAAATCTACTTCAGATTCCGCGCCATCAGACATCGAACAGACTCCTAGAAGAGGGACTCATTTTCAACCCCTACTTATATCCCGAACCACGTCCTCACAACTCGACCCCACTCCTCCTTCAAAGACTCTAGATATGGCAGACACATCAGTAACCATGGATTTGTCCAAGATCATCAAAGACCCAGGCATGTTCAAAGAAAGACACACATTCGACGAGTGGTGGAAATCCACTAAGCTATACATCAAGTTCCAGCGAAACTTGAAGACGATCAAAAGATATTGGCAGTCATTTCCAGGATGATGGATGGACCAGGGAAACATTGGGCTAGCACCCAGTTAGACATTATTCTAGGTGAGGAAAACGAGAACCTCACTTGGTTAACGTTTGCGGACAAGATCGCTGAACATTTCTCTATTGCAAACAAGTCTGCTTCGGCAAAAGCGAGACTTGAAGGACTAAAGAATGGAGGTCACAGCATCGACAAATTCTTAGATGAATTCGACAAGCTCTTGAAGCTCTCAAAGCTTGGAGATGAAACAGGGAAATATCTCCTGGAGAAGAATCTCAACAGAAAGATCTCCGAGTTAATCTCGAGTGAAGACAAGAACTATAAAGAATATAGCACTGCAGTACACACAAAAGGATGGCAGATGGAAGGACATGCGCTCATCATTTGAGGCATTGGAGATACACACACTGGTTCAGGAACCACTTATGGTGGTCATGGCAAAGCTATGGAGATCAACAAGGCAGGAGTAGCCTGCTGCTACAACTGTCAACGCTTCGGTCACCTTGCCAAGGAATGTAGCGCACCCAAGGTCCAAAGAAAGGAAGAAACCCATAAATGTTTCAACTGTGACACTAAAGGTCACCTCACACGTGATTGCCGCAAGCCAAAGAAAAACACCAGAAAGGTTAGAAAGGTTTCTGATGAAGAAACAGACGAAGAAGAACCAGTGATTATTGAAAAAGACACAGAGAAGGATTTTTCCGAAGGATCTGATTAAACGATGCTAAGTCGCGATCCTTATCTATAAAACGAACTCGCTTGCCTTGTAACAACACCTCAGACAATAGACCATATATGTCGAACATTTTGCACACCTGTTTGAAAAGAAGAACTTTGACAAAATCCCTAAACGGAGAGAATGGGATCATGGTATTGAACTCACGGAAGATGCACCTAAAGAGCTCAGAGGAAATGTGTATCCAATGACACAAAAAGAACAAGAAGAGCTAGACACATTCATTGAAGAGGGGCTAGCAAACAGAAAGATCAGACCATCCAAATCCCCTTATGCATCGCCATGCTTCTTCATCAATAAAAGAGATGATGTTGTCAAACCACTGATCCAGGACTATCGTGTTGTCAACAAATTCACGGTCAAAGACAAATTCCCTCTTCCATGAATCTCTGATCTTTTGGATGTATTAAAGGAGGCAGTCTACTTCAACAAAATGGACATTATGTGGGGATATAACAACATCCGAATCAAAGAAGGAGACGAATGGAAAGCTGCATTCCTGACAAGTCACGGATTATTCAAACCATTGGTTATGTTCTTTGGTCTTTGCAACTCTCCAGCAACATTTTCTTGGATGATGGCAAGCCTGTTTAGAGACCAAATTCGCCGATGAATTTGTGTAATCTATATGGACGACATCGTGGTTATTGGCAAAACCAAAGAAGAACTGGCACACAACACAGAAGAAATTCTGCAAATTCTTTCAGATAACGAATTATTCCTGAAAGAAAAGAAATGCCTTTGGGAAGTAACCAAATGTCCCATACTGGGATACATTGTTGGTGAAGGCCGTGTTGAGATGGAAACAGGAAAGATTGATGCCATACGAAACTGGAAGGTACCAACAACAAAGAAGGAATTACAGAAGTTCCTCGGATTTGCGAACTTCTACCGACACTTCATCAATGGATATTCAAACATTGCCAAGCCTCTTACGGCGCTTACAGGAAACACCCCTTTTGTGTGGGAACAAATGGAACAAAAAGCATTCAAAGCATTGATCAAAGCGATGACATCGGCACCAGTTTTAATGCTACCAAACTCAGACAGACAATTCCAAGTCAAAACCAACACATCAGGATATGCAATTGGAGCAGTACTTTCCCAGAAACAAAACGACAAATGGCATCCCATAGTGTTCTTGTCGCAGACAATGTCTGCAGCTGAACAAAACTATGAAATCTATGATAAAGAATTCCTAGCAATTGTGGAAGCATTAAAAGATTGGCGACATCACTTGCTCGATGCAAAGGAATGATTTGAGATCCTGACAGATCACAAGGGCCTGGAATATTTCTGTCGGCCCCAGGACCTAAACCAACAACAATGCTGTTGGAAGATGAAGCTGCAAGATTATGATTTCGAATTATGCCATGTTCCTGGAAAAACGAACATGAAAGCCGACATCCTATCACGATTACCCTGGTATAAAGCAGAGCTGGAACCACAAGAAAACGATCAAATATTGAAAGATGCGTTATTTGTAAAGGAATTAGAATCCGAAGACGTGATACAAATAGAGATGTTCATGGAAGAACAATTCACAGGGGGGGGGAGAAACATCGGATTCTACAATCAAAATCGGAAACGTCACCATGGTCAAAAACCCCTGGATTGAATGCATCAAAACATCTACTCGAATGGAGACAGAAGTTGTTCATGGCCTAAAGAGGAGCCCACACTGGTTCCAACAAGACAACAGTGTCACCTATGCAGGGGAACACATATATGTCCCTCCAGACCTGCAACTTCGTGAAGAACTAATGTTTGAAGCACATGATACACCAATGGCAGAACACCCAGGTCAATACTGAACACATGAACTCCTCAGTCATACCTACTGGTGGCTCACCATGCTACATGATATAAGGAAATACGTGAAAGGTTGCGACACATGCCAACACAACAAGATCAATCAACAGAAACGACACGCTCTGCTCCATCCCCATGAAGCGCCTAACCACCCATGGGAAGATATAGGGATTGACATCGTGGGACCATTACCCGATTCTGATGGAAAGAACACAATTCTGGTCATCACAGACAGACACTCCAAAATGCTGCACCTCATTCCGACAACTGTGGAGTTAACAGCTGAAGGACTAGTGAAGATCTATCGAGACCAAATATTAGTGTTTCAAAGTTCAGTTCAGTTCAGTTTTTTACCCCAAAAAAGATAAACCAAGGACCAGCACCACCAGTTCAGGTTCGGAATTTTGGAGAAACCAGACTGGACCACAAAAAACTGGTTCACTTTTTTCTCTGAAACTTTCGAACCACGGTTTAAACCAGTTTAAACTGGTTGCGCGTGCATCAAATGATCAAATACATGTAAACAAATCCCAAAAACATCGCACCCACTCCATTTTGTGACTACATGGCAATGGGGAAGGTCATGTACTATATCAATTAGATAGGAGGGTGTTATGTGTACCTCAGTATAGATTTAGATCATGAAATTATGCCACGGATTTGACAATACAGAGGCCCGCGCACTATGGCAACAATAGTAAACAATGGCCAAAAAACATCGCACAGGCGCGCACGCCTTCTTCCTCATTCTAAAATAATATTCCATTGTGGTGAATATGTTCCCTATGTATGTCCCCATAAGATACAAGTTACTATAATGCCAAGACTAGCCTGAATAAGTTTTGAATAGTTGAATTCGCATTTTTCACAAAAATGCCTATATCTTGACAACCACTCCACCAAAATACAAAAATGGTGGTGTCCCGAATTCGCCTCGATGAGGCGGACAAAATGAGCATTGGTCAATTTTTGACCAATTTTCCTGATATTGACCGAGTTGCACTATGTACTGTATCATGAATACTGCATTCATAATTTTGTATGATTTTATAGTACTGATTCCACCTTGTTTAAATATCATTTTTTAGCTAATACTTATTATGCATACTTACTGTTATGAATCTTGTTACTACGTACATTACTTACATCCGACCATGTTAAGCATCTCCGACAGCCACTCGTTATCCGACTCCGACAAAGCCCCACGTCCTCCAACATAGTATTTAAACTTATGTAGAATCATGTATTAGCTTCAGTTTGAATATCAACTTAGATTCGACATCACACCTCCCATCCTCTTTCCGACTCTTAACTTGAGTCCAACCTCCGATCCTCTGATCCTTCCAAAATAAGGACACCGACGTATTAGCGAGGGCGCAACACACAAGTTGAAGCCAAGTCCTTGCCCCTACGTTGCACGCGCTCCGACCTTCCGACCTTCCGACGCGTCCGACGTAGCTCCGATGTTTTGTCAATCAGTTCTTAACAGTATATTCAAACTGCCACTCGCTTATCCATATTTCAAATCCCAGTTATGGCAGCCCGCAACACACAGAACTCCCACGCAGCAGCAGCAGCAGCGGAAGCTTCAAACCTGCAGGACACCAGGGTGACATTTCTACATACGTTCCAAGATATATCCGCAGAAAAATCTGCACCCAAACCTGACCCCATATCTCCAACACCTCGTCTCCGAACACCTCAGACACAAGGACCTCCGATTCCTGAAGAATTCCATCCTTTTAAATCTCCGACCTCTCCTTTTGACGATAACAATCCTTTCCGTCGCGAGCAAACTCCAAACCTCGCTGAAGAAATTATGCTTATGACGCAGGAGCTCCGACGTAGAGAGACTCCGAAGACTCCGAAAAAGAAATCAAAGGAACCCGACACTTTTGACGGTTCCGACTCTCAGAAACTTACTAGTTTCCTCGCTCAATGCACACTATATTTCCGAAACAACCCCGCCTTCGACGACATCCTGATCTACTCCGACAACCCCGAGGAACACAAAAAACATGTCCGAGAAGTCCTCCGACGACTCCGACAACATGGTCTTTATGCCCGCGCCGACAAGTGCGACTTCTCTGCCAAAACTGTAGAATATCTTGGATTTATCCTTTCTCCCGACGGACTCAAAATGTCGGAAGCAAAAGTCAAGATTATTCAGGATTGGCCTGAACCGCGCAGAGTGAAGGACGTCCAGTCCTTTTTAGGTTTTGCAAACTTTTATCGATGTTTCATTCCATTCTATTCCAACATCACTATTCCACTCACTCGTTTAACCAGGAAACATGCCACTTGGCTGTTCTCCGACGACACTCGAACCGCTTTTAATGACCTGAAAAAGGCATTTACCACCGCTCCGATCCTGACACACTGGATCCCCGACTCTCCGATAATTGTCGAAACCGACACATCCGACTATGCCCTAGCGGCTATTCTGTCGATAGTCACCTCCGACAATGAAGTCCACCCCGTTGCATTCCATTCCCGCACCTTCACGGCCCCCAAAGTAAACTATGACACCCACGATAAGGAACTTCTTGCCATCTACGAAGCATTTAAAATTTGGCGCCATTATCTCGAAGGCTCCGGTACTCCAATTGACGTCGTTACCGACCACAAAAACCTCGAATATTTTGCCACCACCAAAGTTCTTTCCGGCCGACAAGTCCGATGGTCGGAATACCTTTCTCAGTTCAACCTCGTCATCCGATTCCGCCCCAGCCACTTGGGAACTAAACCCGACTCTCTAACTAGACGTTGGGATGTCTACCCTAAAGGGGGAAATAGCGACTACATTGACATCAATCCGACCAACCTCCGACCAGTCTTTTCACAAGAACAGCTCTCCGCTTCAGTTCGCGCGACTCAACTCCTTGAGCCCGTCCTCCGTGCAACCATTATCATGGACACAGAAAAGCTTCACCACGACATACTCACAGCACTCCCTTCCGACACTCTTTACGACACTCTTTCTAAAGATCCTAAACCCTGCTGGTCTCTCGACCCCGATGGTTTCCTCCGACATGACGATCAGATATATGTTCCCAACTCCGACGACCTCCGACTCCGAGTCCTACAGCACAAGCACGATCATATGCTTGCTGGACACCCAGGTCAGAACAAGACACTCAGTCTCATTCAGCGTGATTATACCTGGCCCGGAATACGAGATTTCGTTAAACACTATTGCAAGTCATGTACCACTTGCATGCGATCAAAGCCACAAAGACACAAGCCTTACGGCCTACTCAAACAGCTTCCGATCCCCGAACGCCCTTGGAATTCTATCTCAATGGATTTCATCGAGACCCTTCCGACCTCCGACAACTTTGATTCAATCCTCGTTATCGTTGACCGATTAACGAAACAAAGTATTTTCATTCCGACAACAATTCACTGCACCTCCGAAGACCTTGCTGTACTCTTTGTATTGCATGTCTTCTCTAAACATGGCGTCCCCAAACATATCACCTCCGACCGCGGCCCCGAATTCGTCTCCCGATTCTTCCGATCTCTCGGAAAGGCTCTAAACATGACCCTCCACTTCACCTCCGGTTACCACCCCGAAGGCGATGGCCAAACCGAATGCACTAACCAGACCCTTGAACAGTACTTGCGGATATTCTGCAACTACCAACAGGACAACTGGTCCGCTCTCCTTCCAATTGCGGAGTTCGCGTACAACAACACACCGAGTGCTACCACTGGCATATCTCCCTTCTTTGCTAACAAGGGTTACCATCCGAACATTACTGTTCACCCAGAACGAGACCTTGCCTCTTCCTGAGCCCAATCCTTCGTGACCGACTTAGATGAACTTCACCAAGAACTGAAAGCCACCATCTCCGACGCTCAACGACGTTACCAGAAGTCCTCCAACAATAATTGGATCGCACCTCCAACATTTTCTGTCGGACAACAGGTTTTTGTCAAAGCACAGTTCTTCCGCACAACACGCCCATCCAAGAAACTCTCAGAAAAGTACTTGGGACCATACGAGATCATTGCACAACCTGGCACACACTCCTTTACCCTCCGACTCCCTGACACATTCCGCGGTGTTCACCCCATCTACCACGTCTCCATGCTTGAACCCGCAACTCTGAACACCATTCCGAATCGGACCCAACCTCCACCTCCTCCGATTGACATTGACGGAGAACTTGAGTACGAGATCGCTGAAATAGTCGACTCAAAGATCGACCGATGACGTAGCTGCAAGCTACTATATTTCGTCCATTGGTTAGGATATGAAAACACTGATGAAGAATTCTCTTGGCTACCAGCCAATGAATTGGAAAACGCCCCGAGCTTGTCTCCGACTTTCACTCCACTTATCCCGACAAACCGGGTCCACTCACATCGCTCTGAAACAAGAAAAAACAAGTACTATTCTATCTACTTAGTACATTGTTTCTTGTTTGACGGACCCTCCTCCTTGTCCAACTCCTCCTTGTCCGACTCCGCCTTCTCCGACAGCTCCGAAATCGACATGTCGGAATCGTCCGACAGCTCCGGCAACTCTAACCTTTTCCTATTCACCATGTCCTTCCTAATTCTTCTCTTGATCCTCTTCTCCAGTCTCAACTCGTGCGTCTCCTCTGCCGTATCCATCTCCGACTCCGACCCTTCCTCCGACACCTCCGGCGACTTGGGTTGATACTTGATGTTCACCGAGCCTTCGACTGCTGTTAGCAGACGCCTCACCTGCCTCGTCTCTGCCAGTATCATCTTGAGGACACCCAAGATGGTGTCCTCTGACCCACTCTCCGATGGCATCTCCGACGCTTTCTTCTTCCCCTTATTCACCTTCACTGTTTTCTTCACCTCCGACTTTCCCTCTGACGCTCCAACCTCGCACTTCTTCTTGTCTTTGATACAACCCTTGCAGGACGACTTATTCCTAAAACAAAAGGTTCAAACAGAAAAAACAAACCAAAGAAGAACTCACTCGTCGTGTTCGCACTCGACGCCCTTCACAATGCACCTGTCGCAGGTGCCGACCCCGACCCCGACTCCCGACCCCTCTCCGACCATTGCCGACACCTCCACCTTCCTCTTCTTTGTCGCCCTCTTCTTCTTCTCCGCCTGCGGCTCCCCCGACCCCTTGCCCGACGCGCCTTGTGCAGCGGCCACCTCATCGGCCCTCTTCTGAGCCGCCAGCTCCAACGCCCGACGCGTTTCCTCCGCTACCCGCGCCGCCTCCGCAGCCCTCTCTTCCTCCGCTCTCCGCTCCTCCTCAGCCTTCTTGGCAGCCTCCTCCTCCGCCGCTCGCTTCTTAGCCTCCACCTCCGCGAGTTTGGCCTGCAGCGCCTCCAATTCTTTCTGGAAATCAGTTGCCGACATTTTGAGGATTTATCAGAAGAGTTTTTTCAAGCAGAAAGATAATGGGGGGGAACAAGAAGAAAGAACCACTCAGACGGTATTTTCAACCAACGCATCACATGACACAGTTCATGCGCACCGACCACCTAGGTCCTTAGGCCTCATGGGTTCGGCCCTAAGGGGGAAATACTGTTACATTCCGATCAGCTCCAACAATTTCCAACCAATTCCGACACCTCCGACACCTCCGACATTTTGACTAATACTTATTATGCATACTTACTGTTATGAATCTCGGTACTACATACATTACTTACATCTGACCATATTAAGCATCTCTGACAGCCACTCATTATCTGACTCCGACAAAGCCACATGTCCTCCGACATAGTATTTAAACTTATGTAGAATCGTGTATTAGCTTCATTTAGAATATCAACTTAGATTCAACATCACACCTCCCGTCCTCTTTCTGACTCTTAACTTGAGTCCGACCTCCGATCCTCCGATCCTTCCAAAATAAGGACACCGACGTATTAGCGAGGGCGCAACACACAAGTTGAAGCCAAGTCCTTGCCCCTACATTGCATGCGCTCCGATCCTCCGACCTTCCGACGCGTCCGATGTAGCTCGGACGTTTTGTCGATCAGTTCTTAACACTTCGACACCTCCGACACCTCCGACACCTCCGACACCTCCGACACCTCCGACACCTCCGACACCTCCGACACTTCCGACCCGTCCTCTGCGTCGGAGTGCACGTCAGAGCAATGATTTATACCACCACATGCACACTTCCGATTTACATATTCCATTCCCATCCCTACTCCCGATCTTTGTTGTATTTCAACATTCCTCTCCTCATTTCCAATTCTCGTTGTCTATATAGCTGTCTAGCCTGCAAGGGAATCCTCAGAACTTTCTCTTTGGATTTCCCTTGCAAGGTACGCCTTGTATTGTACTTCATAGAGTCTAATTTAACTTTGGATTTCCCTTGCAAGTCGTCCGACGTCGGAGTCGCTTCAGAGCACTTCGGAGTTGTTGGATCGTAAGGTCACCCTTACAGGTGCTTGCTGATTCTGGGGGCGATTTCCCCATTGGTTCCTTTGTCCTTGAGGTCCCTGCCTCATTCCTTGCCTCATGGCGTAATTTTCTTCAGCTCTTCTGATGGCTGAGATTTCTTCGACAGTTTCCTGCATGGTGTCCTGCTGCCTTCCTTGCTGAAACAATTGTTGTACAATTGAGTCCTGGGCATTTCTCTCTAATAAGGAAATCCCGTGATGATCCTCAATTTTTTCTTTGCTTGCCAGTGTTCCAAACTGCGTGATCCAGTCATCTGTCTTCATCTGGTTCTGCTTGAACCCTCAATCTTTGCTCTGGCCCATTCCACTTCAGTGGTAGGGCAAAACCTCATGGTAATCTCATAGACTAAGTTTCGATACATTGGCCAATCATTTGATTCCATGCAATGGGTGAGTCGTGTCTCCCCATACGTTCCTGCAATCGGTCCATCTAATCGGGACCAGACTGCAATACAGACTTCGTCATCCCCATGTAGCAAATCTCAATTTACTCGGATCCACATGAGCATTTTTGCCCACCATCCCAAAAACAGGGGTCGGGATCCATTATATTTGCTGGGATCTGCAGCTATTTCAATTCTTCGGCCTGGTCGGGGAGGAGGTGGTGCAATGGGGGGGTCATGATGTTCATGATGTTCGGGGGCTTGGTCCTGAAGATCTTGATTGTCCATGTTGGTGTTCTGGAGGGGGGGGGGGGTGTAAGGGCAACCTTACGATCCAACAACTCCGAAGTGCTCCGAAGCGACTCCGACGTCGGACGACTTGCAAGGGAAATCCAAAGTTAAATTAGACTCTACGAAGTACAATACGAGGCATACCTTGCAAGGGAAATCCAAAGAGAAAGTTCTGAGGATTCCCTTGCAGGCTAGACAGCTATATAGACAACGAGAATTGGAAATGAGGAGAGGAATGTTGAAATACGACAAAGATCGGGAGTAGGGATGGGAATGGAATATGTAAATCGGAAGTGTGCATGTGGTGGTATAAATCATTGCTCCGACGTGCACTCCGACGCAGAGGACGGGTCGGAAGTGTCGGAGGTGTCGGAGGTGTCGAAGGATAGATGGAAACGAAAGGAAACGTAAAGTATAGTAATATAAATAATAGACATACCACAACGGTCGGAGGGTCGGAGGATGGGTCGGAGGTGTCGGAGGTGTCGGATTGAGGAAATCGGATGGTTGCCCTTACATTACCCCCCTTCTAAGGCGCGGCGTCTCGACGCGCAAGGCGAAATGTACAGGACTCGAAGGCCATTGCAGCGATTCAAAGCGTGGACATCCTCCTCTGTCTCCCATGAGCTTTCCTCGTAGCTGTACCCCTTCCACTTGACTAGGAACTGCAGCTTGCCTCGTTGAAGCCGACTATCCAAGATCATTTCGACTTCATATTCCATTTCTTCTCCGACTGCAGTCGGAGGCGGAGGGATATGGACATCTTGTCGGAAGGGGTCTTCCGGAGCCAGCGACAGTTTTACAATGTGGAATACGGGGTGAATGCGAGACATAGAAGGAGGGAGTTTGAGTTCGTATGCATGTGTTCCGACAGGTCGGACAACCGGAAACGGGCCTACATATCTATGAGCCAGCTTTTTGGTCAGTCGGGTGGTTTTGAGGTCGGAGGAATCCAGAAAGACCTTGTCGCCCGGTTGGAAGGTTGGAGTAGATGTCCGACGCTGGTTGTAGTACCGCGCCATGTTGTCTTTGGCCTTCCCCAAAGCCGCTCATGCTTCCTCCAATGCGGACTTCATCTGCTTGCTAAAATCCTCTACAGCCTTGATCTCTGACGGTCTTTGTCGGGGCTCAAAGCCCATACGTGGGTGACGTCCGGTGTCGACGTAGAAGGGGGTTTGGCGCATGGACGCGTGGACATGGTTATTGTACGAAAACTCTGCCATCGGAAGCCATTCGTCCCAATCGTCCTGTCACTCATTGACAAACAGTCGGAGGTATTGTTCCAATCCCTGGTTCATGTGTTCCGTCTGTCCATCTGACTGCGGATGGTAGGCCGTCGAGGCAGCAACCTTGATACCTAACAGCCTGTACAATTCCCATGTGAACTTGGTGACGAACTGTGGTCTGCGATCAGAGACAATGGCCTCCGGAAGACCGTGAAGCTTCCAAACATGTTGAACATAAGATTTCGTGGATCCGAGGGCGGAGAGAGCGGAGTGCGTCGGAATGAAGTGTCCGTGTTTCCCGACTGAGTCTACTACTACCATGATAGCGTCATACCCATGGGCTTCTGGTAGTTCAGTGATAAAATCAACACTAGTTACCTGCCATCGCTCCGACGGGACTGGGAGCGGATGGAGTTCACCAGAGGGTGCGGAGCATCGGACCTTGGTGCGGAGGCAGGGGTCGCAAGTTTTGCAATACTGACCAATTAAACGTGCCATGTGGGGCCACCAATAAGTGCGTGATACCAACTCTAGAGTCTTCCAGCGTCCTGGGTGTCCAACCACCGGATTGTCATGGTGTTGCGTGATGATTCATTGGCAGAGCTGTGGGTTGTTGGGCACATAAATGTGATCTCGGAAGTACAGTAAACCCTCCAACTGTCGCCATTCCACTCCGCGGACGGATGCAGCTCCGACCGTCGGAAGGGATTTGATGACCTCCACTATGCTATCCTCTAGAAGGCCATCGCAGATGCCCTGTCGGACCTTCCAGAGGACATCGCGCTCCTCACCTTGAGTGGCTACTCCCCGAGTGGCCCGTATGGCAAACAGCTCCAGTCGGAGTAGGACTATGTCCTCGTTGTCCCGTGAGCCATCTCCATGGTCCGCCCGACGTGACAGTGCGTCGGACTTCCCCATCAACTTGCCCGGTCGATGGTGTATCTTGAAATCAAAACGTGCTAGGTATAGAGACCACCGCGCTTGTCGCCGATTGAGCTTCTGGGCGGTCATGAAGTATTCGAGGTTTTTGTGATCAGTCCAAATTTCCACCGTCTTCTCCGCTCCTTCAAGGAAATGTCGCCATTCCTCCAGCGCGCGGATTACAGCCAGCATCTCCTTGTCATGAATTTCATAGTTGCATTCCACTGGGCTAAGGCTCTTGGAATAAAACACGACAGGGTGCAACTTACCGTCCTCCGACGGTTGGAACAGTACCGCTCCAGTCGCAAAGTTGGAGCTATCCACTTCGACTCGCCACTCCTTGCTGTGGTCGGGGAGGACAAGTATCGGAGCGGAGGTTATCCTCCGCTTCAGACCTCCGAAGGCCCCTGCTTCCTTGTCGCCCCAGGACCATACACAGCCCTTGGTTGTGAGTCGGAACAGAGGATGTGCGATGTCGGAGAACCCTTGGATGAAACCACAATAGAAGTTAGTGAATCCAAGGAAGGACTGTACCTCCCGCATGTTAGTTGGAGTCGGCCACTCCGACACTCCGGCTACCTTGACGGGGTCCATTTCCACACGTCCTTTCTCAATAATAAGGCCAAGGTATTCGATCCATGTCTGTTCAAATTCACACTTCTCCGGTTTGAGATACAATCCGTGTTGTCGGAGCCGCTCTAATACTATGCGTGTGATCCTCCGATGCTCCGACAGGTCTGACGTAAAGATGAGAATATCATCAAGATAAACACATACGCCACCTTTAGTAATAAGATCTTGTAGGATATCGTTCATCATAGTCTGAAAGGTTGAAGGACTATTAGTGAGTCCGAAGAACATTACAAGGGGTTCGAAGAGTCCCGATTTGTCCGAAAGGCCGCTTTCCATTCATCTCCAGGCTTGATTTGGACATTATTGTAGCCCCATCGGATATCGAGCTTGGTGAAGTATTGAGCATTCTGGAGTTTGTTGACTAGTTCGGAGATGAGCAGAAGAGGGTACTTGTTTTTGATAGTCTTGGAATTGAGCGATCAATAATCCTGAACGAGTCGGAGGGAACCATCCTTCTTCTTGATGAAAAAGACTGGAGAGGCCATCGGAGATTTTGAAGGTCGGATCCGACCAGTGGCCAGATTTTCTTCCAAGAATGCATCGAGTTCCTTCTGTTCCTTCAGAGCAAGCGGATACACCTTGCAACCCGTCGGAGTTGCGTCAGGGATCAGCTCAATGGCATGGTCCCATACACGTTCCTCTGGCAGATTGTCGAAGGAGGTCTTGGAAAATACATCTTCAAAATCATGTAAGTGATTAGATACAGAATCGCGAAAAGACTTGGGTTTCTGATTTTGGAGGAACGCCTCTGATAGGCGTTGTGAGGTAGTTGACGATGCTCAGACGAATTCCGACGTCGGAGGTAGGGCTCCGATGAAGAGGCAATCTCCCTCTTCGAACTTGTCTTCCTCCTCCACATCGTTTTCCAACGGCTCATCCGATGATTGTTCTTCGTTCTCGCTTACATCTTCCACCCAAGGGCCTCGCGGGGCTTCCTCCACTAATCCAGCATCTGGCATCGGACCCATCCGACAAGTGCGGATGCATGCCTGCTCGAATTTGCGGACCTTCCGCTCCTGAATGGCCTCCTGATGGCAAGTCCAACAGCGAGTCGGACAGCGACTCATTCTCACCTCCCCAGAGGTCCAATCTACCTCAGGATTGTGCTCCTTGAGCCACATGAATCCAAGTACAATATCCTGCTTTCCCAGTCCAGTTACAGCGAGCTGGGTCCGCTCTGTGTGATCCTGATATCGGAGTATAATGTCCAGGACCTCCGATATTGCTCCGGCGTCATTCGGAGTACCGTTGACATTGTAGACAGGGATTGCACATTGTAGCCTTCGGGTACTGAGTCGATGTTTCTCTACCAGGGAGCGGTCAATGAAGGAGCCAGTCGCTCCGCTATCGAGAAGAGCCTTTTGTGAAAGGGTATCCTTGGTGTCCGTTGTCTCCAGAACAACATCTAGTTCAATAGCGTTGTCGGAGCCGTCGGAGGCCAGGATGTATTTTTTCAGAAGTCGTCGTTCCCATTTTTGGAGTCGGGGTCGGACGACTTTCAGAGTTGGGGTAGGTGTGACTGAGGGTTCATTCTGCGCCGAGTCATAGGGAGAAGAAGTAAAATCTGATTCATCTATAGACAAGGAAGCATAACAATTGCTAGTGGACAACAAGGGCACACCATTCACTCGTTGTCGGGGGAAAAATCCTCTTGTTTGTCTTCCGCTTGCTCCGACGCTTCAGCGACATCGGAGGTAGATGTCACTGCATCTTTAGCGGCTAGTTGGTCCATCATGTACTCCTCCTGTTCGTCCAACGTCATGAATCGGACGTCGAATCGGAGCGGACACTCGCGACTGAAATGACCAGTTTTACCACATCTGAAGCATACATTGGCGTTCTTACCCCTGACGCGAGAGGCATCGATATCCATTGCATTGGGGTCGCGGACGGCTGGAGTCGGAGCAATGACTGTCAGAGGTGCACGCGGAATATAGGGGATGAAAGGTCGGGGAAATACAGATCCTGCCGCTGCCTTCGGTGCGGTCGGAGCAGTGTGGAAAGGGTTCGGGCGTGTTGGAACTGTGGACTTGAAAGCTTTATTGGCAATTCGATTATCATTGTTGACTCGTGCGGCTGCATACCAGGCATCCGGGTTGTCATCCGTGGGTCGTCCGAAAGTTAGTGTCGCAATTTCGGATTGGATGTCGGATCGGAGGCCATGTCAGAACTTAAGTACTATGTTCATTCCTTCAGTGTACCCAGCCTTTTCAACATAATCCTTGAAGTTGTCAATGTAAGCCTCCACATCCTGACTACCTTGGTAATAGGCTTCTCCCTCAAGAATGAGCTGTGCATCTTGTTCTTCGTTTTTCGGAGTGAACTCTGCGATGAACGCAGTTCGGAACTGCACCCAGGTCTGGTGACACGGAGCTCTGGTTCGACGCTCTTGTCGGATGACGCGGTCGGCAAGGCGTGCAGCACGTCCACTCTTCATGAAGGAAAGCGCCCAATAGATCCTAGCATGATCATCTGCAAACTGTTCTGGAACCAGTCCCATATACAGTTCGCAAGAATTAAGAAAAGTCCAACCAGTGGTACGTGCTCTGTCGAAGTCCGACGGAGTTGCGGGTTTGGCCCGACGCACACCTGGATTGGCAGGTGCGATCGGGGCTGGCGGGAAGGCCAGAACTGGGGCCTCCGCTGGAGGGGGAATCAGGTCGGGGTTGGGAATGGGAACAGGTGGAATAGCGGCACGGATAAGTTGTTCGAGTTGAGCGGTAATGTTGGTGAGGGTCTGGCAGTGTTCCTGGAACTCACGTTCAAGTGCAGTAAGACGTTTGGGGTCGTCCATTTCTATGTGCGATACGGAGTCACCAGTTACAGAGTGGTAGGCAGAATGGTGGGAAGAGGGATCGGAAGGGGTGTCAGATGTACCAGAATCGGAGGAGGGCGGACTCGAGTCCATGTCGTCAACTCCGAAGCGCGAAATGGCTTCAATGGTACAATTCGTACCCGGTCCGTTTAGAGAGAACTTTCTACTGTAAGGGCGACCTTACGATCCAACAACTCCGAAGTGCTCCGAAGTGACTCCAACGTCGGACGACTTGCAAGGGAAATCCAAAGTTAAATTAGACTCTACGAAGTACAATACAAGGCGTACCTTGCAAGGGAAATCCAAAGAGAAAGTTCTGAGGATTCCCTTGCAGGCTAGACAGCTATATAGACGACGAGAATTGAAAATGAGGAGAGGAATGTTGAAATATGACAAAGATCGGGAGTAGGGATGGGAACGGAATATGTAAATCGGAAGTATGCATGTGGTGGTATAAATCATTGCTCCGACATGCACTCCGACGCAGAGGACGGGTCGGAAGTGTCAGAGGTGTCAGAGGTGTCGAAGGATAGATGGAAACGAAAGGAAACATAAAGTATAGTAATATAAATAATAGACGTACCACAACGGTCGGATGGTCGGAGGATGGGTCGGAGGTGTTGGAGGTGTTGGATTGAGGAAATCGGATGGTTGCCCTTACAGGGGGAGTGTTTTGGTTTGAACAGTAGTACCTTATGTCGGGCGCGCAACCCTGTTCTGACGCTTAGGCAAAAAAAAAAATCTGAAAAGAAAAACCCAAAGAACGATCTGTCTACCCAGGCAGTTGGGATGCCCGAATGGAGGAAGATCTAGGAAAGATGAAGTCCACGCGGTCAATACCCCTACGCATGCTGGACTGGTTGAATCGAGATGTCGAGGAGTCGGGAATTGGAACACCTGTTGCGAACTAGACGTGTATGGTCTTCTCTTCCAAACCGTCACATGTGCCAGCAACTTCCCCAAAGGTTAGATGTGTTGGCCTTTGGTCACCTCAACATGGGACGGACTCAACATTTTACTGTGTGTCTCGAACGGCAACGCTACTTATAGTGGGTGTACCAAGTGTTTCTCTTCTTATCCCTGAAGTCCGGGAGGTCCCCCTTAACGCTAGGGTCCGCATATAGTACTTTTGACGAGAAAGCACGAAACGGCGAAGTTGAAATGGAGGAAAGGACAGTGAGTTTGGGCGGGCGAGTTTAGAGCTTGTTCTTCTGTTGAGGCGACGCTAAGTCTGACGACGTCGCGAGCCCAAACTTCTGAACTTAGAGGAGAAATGTGGAAAGATGAAGAAGGTGCTGTATTGCCAAGAGACCCAGCGGGAATCTCAAGAGAACAAGCTATCAAATACAAGTGAAAGTACCCTACTTATATATGTAAATACCATGAGGCTGCATTGAGGCAGCATCATGCTGCGCGACTCCGGATCCTTTGCATCCTGCTGCGTGATAATGATAAGATGTCCTCATGTACGACACGATGTAGATAAGATAAGATCAAGATAAGATAAGATAAAGTGAAAAGTGAAAATACGATCATAACAGTGGGTAAGTTAACATTTCTGTTTTCTGTTTCCTCATGGGACAATTTTGGATATTCCACATGCAATTCTCAACATATTTCTTCATATCTTAGATCGGGCACCTTTGGCCTATTTCAAAGAATCTGTTGGCAGCCGATTGACTCAAAATGATGAATTTGTTCAGTAAACTAGGCAATCGTAACTTGTTGAAGAGAATGTTCCGTATTTGGCATTGTCACACTGTGTCATGTGACATTGGTGGAGAATGGATGTCCCCTACCTTAGTACAGTATGCTGTTCCAACACCAATGTCTATTGCAGCAGTCACGGCCACCTTCCACCACCCCCTTGACAATAGATAAAATGACTAAGAGGAAATGACATACAGTAACTGAACAGCATCATGCAGGTCCAATGCAGATTGTATTTATAAAAAGCAGTTACAAAATGGTCTGCTACTTTTCAAAATGAAGTGCCAATATATGTTGAAGCAAAAGAGCTCGAAGCTCAGCTATATCACTCTCATTAGCAGCAGTTGCATGAAATCCATGTAGAACAGCAACTATTGTTGCCAACACCCATAAACCACAGTCAGAGTTATTGGTTTGCATGCACTGAACCTGAGAAATGGCCTCTGTAAGTATAAGTCAGAAAAACTTGATAACACTTGCAGAAACCAGTTGAGCAATCCAACCCTCATCAATGGTGATATCAAGTGGATGGTAGTTTGTCTCTGCAAGACGAACAAGACAAGCTACAAGCTTCATGATTTCCTTTGTTTCTTTTACCCATGGCTGTTTGTGACCAAAGCTGTCAAAAAGGAGCAACTCCCTCTGTGTCGAATTGATAACACATAACACCCAGTGTTGTGAGCGATGTATTGGAAGTATCCAGATATCCTTTTCCCAATATTGCGTGCGGAATGTATTGCGCCATATTTCGATATCTTGCACTTGGCGGCGGACCATTGGCAATACAAACGTGGAAAACAAGGCAAAGTGTTGGCAAATTTCAGATGCAGGAGACCGAGGAGCAGAAAAAGTTATGAGAAGAAGCGATGCAATGCCATTGATGCATTTGTCGTTGAGCCAGGCAGTAGAAGAATTCATGATCTCGAGTTCACGGCGGGAGAACCTTACCTCTCCAGCCCCGCCAGAAAGGCACAACACTCGAAGGTCGATGGAAGAGGCCGCAGCCTTTCTAGAATGCTGTAGTTCAAGTGACATGAGAAGGCCTCGATGTTTACAGAAGTTTTTCTGTATAAGAGACAAATTGAGATTATTTGAGGAGACAGAGGACAACGCAATTACCGGTAAGCTCCAGATCAGATGCACAGCATCCACGTCAATGCCTAGGTTCTTCATTCTACTTTCATCTATTTTGAAAGGAGGATTAAGCGAACGAAGGCAAAAAGTGGTAATTGCTTACTCAGGGCAGCCTTGCTTGTGGCGTTGGGAAAAGCTTGGGCATTTTTCAATGGAACCTCGCATGCATTTTGTTGGGTATCTAAAGGAAGTTCAGCATTGGAGGAGATGACGGAAGATGTAACGATGACCTTCTGTCGTTTGTTCCCCATCTGAAATGTCGTCATTTTCATCGCTAACACATATATGATTCTTGCATTGGCAAGCTTTGGAAAGTTCCTCATCCGTAGACACATCTTCGTCTGCTCGTCTCATTGTCCTATGCGAGCCTTTGGGGTCGCCCCCCGCACCGAGCCCTTCACCCAGAGAACCAAGGAGTCGCTTTCTTTTTAACAAGTAATACCGCGACTGGTGCCCCCTAACTTCATCTGAATCAGAATCTACAGAGGAATGCGCTAGTCGGCTTAGCACGCAGTTTTTAGCATGGGCCTATGAATTCTCAGGAACGGTTGGCTGAGCGTCGAGCGAGGAAACAAACAACTAACCTGCAAGGTCCTGGCCCCTTTGTACGCCCGAATACATCCAATACAGTGAAAAAGGCCGTTGCTCCTTCTCTGTATTAAAACGGAGGACTGCCTGCCAGATTTGTCGAAGTATGTGCATTGAGTTTCTTGCCTGAGGAAATGTCATATGGGAACAACATAGTGGGAAGAACAACTCACTGTTGACATCTCCTCCCATATTGCTTAGAAAGCCGAACCTTCCCATGAGCACGGAGCATGAATCCTAAACAATGTCGCGCATGGCTCTGCGAAGTTGTTGAGACATGAGTCCACATCAACAGCTGGGAAATTAACCACACCTGTATATGGGTTGCCGCTCCGAAGTACCTCCCGCAGCGTATGCACTCAAAGCTCCCATTTTGATTATCTCTAGTCATGATAACAACGGAAGTCGCCGAAGTGTTTTTGTATTGGGGATAGGTGCACTGGATCCCCCGACTGGAAAAGATGAATGTGAATTCTTCTGTGAACTTGGATGTTGCCAAAACTCATGGTTTCAAATCCAAACTTGACCCCGACTCCGAGTCGGTATCCCCATCCAAGGCTGATGCTGGCACCAATGACAATGCCGAGTCTGACTGCTTTCGCAGTGTACTTGCAGCATTCCTTTCGATATGAGAGGGGTCGCCTTGAGATTTTGTGTTCATTATACGGCGGTGAATGCACAGATGATAGCGGCAAGGCCAGAGTCATGTGCAGTGCCACTGAGATTACGTGGCAAATCAATATTGTTGGCAAGTGCTGCAGCGTTCGGAGCTGCAATACGAATTTACTCCCTACGACAGTAATTAACCAACTTGCCACCATATTTCCATTGTCTGTCTGCATTGTTCATGGCAAACGTGGGGCGCAAATCGAGTTCCTATCTCATCAAAAGGACTTTCACAAATGATGTTTGAGAGAAGCGAAAGAGGGCATCGGCATTGACGCCGGCATCATCGGACTCGGGCTGGGGGTCGACGAATTCGTAAGCTGGCCATTTCATGAGCTACAACGTTCAAAGTCTCAAGGTCGTCTGTTGCAGAGAGCAAGCCCGGTGCACCTATCCCCAGTTCCAAGACACTGATGCGACTTTGGTTGTCACCTTGACCAGAGATAGCAAAAATGGAAGTTTCCAGTGCATACGGTGCGAGGAGCTCTTCAAAGCTGCACGACAGATACAGGTGCGATCACTTATTTTGCATCTGTCGTGGAGGACTTAAAACTTTGCAGGACCACGCCCAACACTGCCTAGGATTGAAACTCACCGGTCACAGCGAGATACCGATAACAAGCGGCTACACTGGCCACGGTCCGGTCCCTTCCGTGTCCAGGCATTTTCGACTGGACCTGGACCCGCACCTAGGGGTCCAGTCCGAGCATCCAGCGGACCCGCACCCGAACCTCAAGGTCCAGGTCCGGACCTAATTTTTAAGCTCAAAACCCGCTGAGTTCACGGCTAGTGTACAGAAAAAAACCTGTATGCAAAAACCATCACGAAATCGTGCCGCATCCACAGAAGGGCAGGCTCTCGTCTAAGCGGGCCTTTTTTCTACACACAAATGCGGTGTATTTGAGATAGAAATGAAGAGAAACGAATTAGAACTCACCAACCTAGTCAGTAGGGGTGCTATATCAAATCCTAATACCTTAGCACGATTGTGTTGCATCCACAGCATTAATTACAGGTAGCTGGGTGATATATCAGACATGATATATCACCCATCTGCCCGATCTGCTGGTCCCAGTAGGTGATACTCATGTGATTGATTAATCTCCCCATGCCTTCCAACTTTTCCCGCTCCCGCCCTTGCTCAATTTGGTTCCTTTCTGTGCCCGTTCAAATCAATCTATTTTGGTTTGACCTGCCGATCACGTAGATCCCGGCACATCAGTTGGGCGTGGTTTACCTATCTTCGGCGGTTCCCCCCGTCGCATGTAATGTACCGGAACTGATGGAAGGGCAAACATACATAAAAAAACATATTATTTTGTAGCACTAAAATTTATACCAGGGTTCATATCCATGAACCCATTTTCATGTATGTCCCCCCTTATATACTTCTCTCACTTCGTTCCATAATTTTCTGAATAGTCAAAAAAAAAACATAAAATTTTGAGATCGGAACATCGAAACATATACAATGGTTAGCATACCCCCCCGCGCCCACCCTGCACCCCACACCCATGTTGGTCCACCCAGCCCCCGCCCCACACCTGTTCAAAGCCTCACACGCCCATTCACACGCAGCGACAAAACACCGCGCTTCCTGCCTATGCTCTCGATTGCCGTTCGGGTTGGGGAAGTAGATATACGTCGGTCGTACCCCCCCCCGTGCCCACCCTTCACCCCACGCCCATGTTGGTCCGCCCAGCCCCCGCCCCACACCTGTTCAGAGCCCTGCGCGCCCATTCAAACGCGGCAACGAAACACCGCGCTTCCCGCCTACGCTCTCGACCGCCGTTCAGGTTGGAGACGTAGATGTACGTCGGCAAGGAGGGAGTGGGCGGTGGGATGAGGATCTCGGCTGCGAGCATCGGTTTGGTAGGTGACGGGACAGGCAGAGGGTGGGAGAGAGTTGGGGCCGAGGCGATGAGGGTGGGCGTTGCGGGGGAGAAAGGGGAAGGGAAGTGTGTTTCGTGAGGGTGTTGTTGAGCTCGTTGACCGTGAAGAGGTGGGCATCTTCAAACAGGCAACAGGAGACGCGCAGAGTCAGCCCACGCGGGATATGCACAGTCAATATGCATACTGTGGATGTCTCGGCCCATGCCCAGCTCATACTTGATGTTCCCCACGTCCCGGAGCGAGCCATCGCGGTGTATGGTGTACTGCCTGACGATCCCAGCGCCCAGGTCGGCGACGAGCAGTTCCCTTGATGCCGTTGTTGTGGATGACAACATGATGCGGATGCGACGCCTCCTGCCAAGACTTGTTGGGGCCACTGCCCGTCAGTTTCAAGGTTGCACTGGGTGAGTCTTACCTGGTTGAACGTTGATCGGTCACCGAGAGTGTTCAATGTTCAACGTTTAACGTTCAACTTCAGGTCACGTGTTCCCGGTTTCCACGTCTACCGAAAAGCCGGAAAAACATATTTTGATGAATGTTAGTCAATGTACAGCTTAATTTATTGTAGTAACGACATTTTAGGGACCCCCCCATGTGATTCTTTTGATTGAGATAGTTCGGGAAGATTTTGGGAGACAAAAAGGAATCGGTCAGACAAATTGTGTGGGTGAGCAAGGATTCCATACCAAGTTCACTGTCTTGGGCACTTTTATGCATGCCCCGTTTTCCACACTTACCCAATTCCTCTTGGGTCTTTTCCTGTCAATAGATATACATTATAACCTTCCTTTTAGACCCTCCCAACATTTATCTACTGGCCAGTACTGGTGCTAGGTAGAAATGCGCTTTTTTGACATCCTCCTGATATATAGCTCATTTCTACCTGATATACACACCCCAGATATCAGACTACTGACGCTTGGAGACCTATATAAGTACATTTACCTCTGGGAACACCTGCCCTGACAATCCTAGTTCATCCAACTATGTGTAGATACCCATACTCATACAAGCCCATTTCTGCTAATTACACTTGGTTTCTCCAATGCTATACCCTCCCAACATGTGTCCCTAGACCATAGTATATAATACAATGAAGTGGGGAAAAATGCGATATGGTGGGGACATCAGAATCCCATGACACAGGTGCGTCGGACCAGTGTCCCTCTCAGAAACATTGTGAACAAAT
This sequence comes from Entoloma clypeatum, assembly GCA_963565915.1. Lineage (NCBI taxonomy): Eukaryota > Fungi > Basidiomycota > Agaricomycetes > Agaricales > Entolomataceae > Entoloma > Entoloma clypeatum. The sequence continues at coordinate 89,872 of OY751488.1, read as the reverse complement.
GATAATCTAATATAGTATTTTTTTAGTTGGTAAATGATGTGACCATTGATTGGAAACATGTTATATAAGCACAAGCTAAGCCATCAATGTTTTCACGAGACAAATCTTATGGAAATATTGAATAAAGTTATGATTTTTTATACAAGATTCCCATGAAACACATAGGGATAACATTCTGCATAAGATCTGTTTGTTTATTCTTTTTTTGTTCAAGGTTTGATTGCATGTGTGCTCGATGAATACACACCGATCAAAGTCTTTATGTTTTCTCCATGTTCTCGCCACGTACATAAAGGCCCCATGGACAAAGAACACTAAATATAAACTTGCAATGAGCACAATGTTGACTTATTGATCACATCAGAGTTATATAATAAATGTTCCCATTGTGTTCGTCAGAAAAACAGGAACACAAGTAGAACATTAATTACCTCAAGTGGAACATTGGTTATGTAACCTTTGTGTGAGGAACAATTCTATACTCGGCTCACTGTGACTTTATATTTAGTGTTATTTGCCTATGAGACCTTTGTGTACGTGGCGAGAACATGGAGAAAACATAAAGACTTTGATCGGTGTGTATTCATCGAGCACACATGCAATCAAACCTTGAACAAAAAAAGAATAAACAAACAGATCTTATGCAGAATGTTATCCCTATGTGTTTCATGGGAATCTTGTATGAAAAATCATAACTTTATTCAATATTTCCATAAGATTTGTCTCGTGAAAACATTGATGGCTTAGCTTGTGCTTATATAACATGTTTCCAATCAATGGTCACATCATTTACCAACTAAAAAAATACTATATTAGATTATCATTTGTTCACAATGTTTCCGAGAGGAACATTGGTCCGACGCACCTGTGTGAGGGGGTATGTGCTCCTCCTTCTCCCCTCACTTTTTGTTCGCTTTTTTGCTTATCTCATCACTTCCAGGCCAAGGGGGAGTCTCAAACTGTATTATGTTACACCATACTACATTTTTAAAGCTATCTACAAGTATCTACAACATTATATAAGATACTAGATAAGGGAGGGGGAGGGGAAAGCTGAATGTCATGCACAAGGAGGCCCCAGGAGGTGAGGGGAGCTTACCCATAGTCCATAGGACCTCTTATGGCAGTAAGGTATTGACTATTGAGGGCTATAGTCGGTGGAGGCATGAGGGGAAGGAGGGGGATGTGTGATGGGAGCGTGGGAGAGTCGGGGGGACACCATTCGGCATCGTTGGGAGCGACGATCAAAGGATTTGATGGGCATTGATGGTGGGCGTGCCTGATAAACATTTGATGGAGGCCCGCCGTGGAATTCTGCACCATCAAATATCGGCATCAACAAATCTGATGGCGCGAGCGCACGGGCGGTGGCGAAGGGGGCGCGATGTACAGCAAGGGTGTGGTAAGCTTGATGATCCAAACCAGATCGGGCAGATCTGTGATATATCACGTCTGATATATCATCCAGTTGACCTGTGATTAATGATGTAGATGCAACACAGGCATGCTATAGTTACAGAACTGTGATGTATCAATACTACGTCTAGGGCTCAACTCACAGAGGTACTATGGGTGACCGGGTGTTGCAAAACTTTTTAAAGAGGGCTTATCGTGCTACATCCACTGCCTCAAATGACTTGATTCTTTTACCGTCGTACAGCCTGGCTTTCTGGCTTTAATTGTCTCCACTTGATCTTGAGGATATGTGGCAAGGAAAAATAACTGGAGCGGGAGGAAATTGGCACACCATTTTCACTAGGTTGTGCAAAATATGTCACACTCGGGTCACATCACAATTTACGTCTCCGCCCTGCAGAGCCTCCTGCCTCTTTGGGGGAGGTCCTGTCGGAGTTCGAACCATACGACGCTCGATGAGTTTTGTTGTCACGCTCAAGATTCGACGAGTGTCCACGTCTTGTATACCTCATGTTTCTGTCCCGGAGAAATTGTTTTAAGGATGGATAACAATAAAACATATCATATCCCGAAGGATGAAGGTGCCCGCTCAAACATCAATTTTACCAAGATAGAACAAGCTCGAAAATCGTGGTTTTTCATGGTTTTTCAGCTCTGATTTCATTGAGGGACAGGAATGTCATGTTTCGAAGTTACAGTGGTCTCCTAAAGTGCCTAAAGATTCCCGATCTATGAGACATCAGTTGCTCAAGATGCGGGAATGCGCCCATCGGAGAAATTTTGCATAACTAGGTGATTTTGCAACACCCGGTCACCCATAGTATGTCCCATTCTTTCCAATGGAAGTTGATGAGTTCGTTGATCAGACGTCTGCCGATCACGTGACCGCGTCGACGCGTTCGGTAACCATGATTCATGATCAACGAAGTCATTGACCCATCCTCTCTCATTCCACACCCCATGTCCGATGTTTTTTTTTGACATCGGACACTGGCAGATTAAAGGACCAGGTTCATGAGAGCCGGGTACGGCATGATTCGGGCTTGCAGTGGCTCAAGGGACTGATGAGAGGGATAATCATATCCCAGTGAGTTCTCATTCGTTTTCTTTCGTTACTATCTCAAAAATATCCCAACTATGTGTAGATCAAGAGCCTGCATAGATGAGAGCCCGGAGCTTACGGGGTGTGGCGCGATTTGGGGCTGTTATGGGTGCAGGGGCTATGGGAAAGAATAAATCATATCCTGGTAAGTTTCCATCCGTTTCCCTTCATTTATATCTCAAATCCATCCCATTTATGTCTAGATTAAATGCCTGGGCCGACGACAGCCCAGCGTTTCGCGGATATCGTGCGATTTTCGATTTTTATGGGTTAAGGGGTTGAAGTGATGTATAAATCACAACTCGGTGCGTTCTTATTCGTTTCCCTTCGTTTCTATCTCAAATTCATGCCATCTATGTGTAGATTGAATGCCCAGGCAGACGACAGCCCAGCGTTCCACGGATATGGTGCGATTTTATATTGTTATGTGTCAAGGGGTTGAAGTACTAATTTATCTGAGTAGGTCATGCATGGATTCTTTTCATTTCCGTCTCGAAAGTACAGTATTTATATGTGGAAGAAATGGTTGAGTAAATGAGATCACACGACACGTCAAACACACTGCCGAAGTTAATCAGAATCTGAGGTGGGTCCAGCAGGTCCGAACCCCCGGTCCAGGTCCAACACACCTCTGGACCTGGACCTCTAAGGAGGTCCGAGTCCGCCAGATGCAAGGACCCGCACCCCGGACCTAGGGTCCAGTCCAGGTCCGAACCGCGGTCCGGAGGTTCGAGGACCGAACCGTGGCCAGTGTACAAGCGGCTCAGCAACCCAACGTCCAAAACAAATTAAAACAAAATCCCGAAAAACGTACGTCCCTCATCATAGACCATCCTGCAAGTATTGCTAATCTGCCCTAAGGCAACGGACACGATGCGCCTACCCCACGGGTCAAATTCTTGTCGACAGAAACGAAGCTGACCAACGCTTTCATTGTGTCCATTGCAACTATCATGTTGCCAAGGCTCAAAATCTGCAGACTCATGCAAGAACATGCAAAGGAAAAAACAAACCAGCCCTCGTGGTGTCACAAACAGGCTCTACTGTCCCGCAGCTGGAGCACATGATCAACACACAATTAGATGAGGATTCCAGCGACCCTAAGCCACAAGCTTCCTCGCACAAGAGAAGACGGGTCTCTGGTTATGAAAGCGCAGGCGAACAAGGCGACGACTTTGGTAAGACCTCTTGTATCTCATTTTTGTCGCCGTCTCAATTAACTTCTGCCAGCAGCGGAACTAGATGTGTTGAAGGGCACGAAATCCGATGTAGGTTCCGTTTTTTCCCCAATAAAACAACTGATCACCTCACTTGTCATTTAGGCGATAAAGACTTCGAATTTGAGTTTGGAGGGGAGCTCGTCTGAGCGTGAGGCTTCAGAATCTTCGGTTTACAATCCCACAGGGCAACCTCTTCTCGGAAGAGCTTTTTTCAATAGTGCGCGAACCTCGCGCTCGGGTTTGAACAAAGTGAACTCTGGGTGCCTGCCAATTGTGGCCGTTCAGCCACCTACTGCTATATTCGGAGATATGAGTGACGAGATAATGGAACAGGAACGAAGTGAATGACTCTACTTTTTTCAGACCATTTTGCTCATCGGTTCCAAAATCAGGTTCAAGCAATATCAAGGAGAACTCTACCATTGGAATAAGTGCCTTGGAAGATTCCGGAGGGGGTGTACATGTGCTTCGAGCACGCCAACGCCAGCCGGTTATCAGCTACAAAGGCAAAGAACGAAATGAAGGTAATGACTCCGATCCTCGTTTCCTCATGTGCTAAACCTTCCTCAGATCACCAAGATATCTCTCTCCCGAGAAGAGCATTCCTTGCACCCACAATCGATAAGAAAATAGCAGAGCAGGTACCCCAGGTTGAATCACGGCGCGTGATTGTGATCCCCGATTCTGATGATTCGGGACAAGAACAAGCAGCACAAGGTAAACTGTGTCTCGTTCACTTCTACCACCGTACTAAAATGCTTCAATTAGTATCCAAACTCAGGAAATCTGAGCTCTGGGAATCCCCAAAGGGAAGACGAAAGAACGAAAAAACCGCCCCCACTGCGGATCATCTTTCGGTGAGGCAGTGTTGTTGCAAGTTTTCTCCAACGCTGAGGTTCGTCTTAGGAGGATGATCTGGCGTCGCAGAATGGACCCGAAGTGATGCAAGACCAATCAAGGTCCCTTGAAGCCATTATCGACCAAAAAAATGCAACCCATGATCAGGATGCCAGCGGCGGGGTTAAAATCAACGGCGAGCCTCCCATCTCTCAAGAAAGACAGCCAGAAGAAAGTGAGGCTAGTTCTTTGGTAAAAGGCTCCGGGAAAGCAGCCTTCTTCGAGCACGAAAGAAACAAGACAATAGGATGCCAAATCTCCAAGACGGTTCGCTTCTTCTTCTTGATTACAGCATTGAACTTACCGGATTCTGGGTACTTCAGCATATTCCAGTGCCCCAATTATTGGGGGGGTCCGACCTCGAGATATGGAAAAATATGATTGCGCCTGCAATTCTTGGCTGGGCTGGTGCGCAAACAGAACTGACCATGGGCAACACCTCTGAGATCGAGAAAATCGTCAAGGAACACTGCGAGAAAGAGCTTCCACACATATCTGTTTGTACCGATGTTGTATCAATGGTAAGTGTGGCACCAACCTTCTTCAGGGATTACACATCAATGTCCTAACCCCCGAAGGCGTCCACAGCTTTGACAAGCTGGCGAAGCAAAATCGGCGAACGTGCCTTGAGCGTTATTGACAGCTTTTTTGAAGAAAAGATGCGTGGTTCGTCGACAAAGGAAATAGCGATGCACGTACAGCTTGTTGGCTCTCGTCGGTTTGTTTATAAGGACATGGAGGTAAAACATGCCCATCAATTTCATCCTAAACCATGCTGACCATCATGAAACCCAGAAGAAAAAAGGAGCTTACCGGTCAGAGGAATTAATCAAGGTTTTCGCATATCACCTGTGGGCCACCCGGAAGGTGAACACCTCATATGGGAAGCCTACGGCTGCATTGGGACTATGTGCTGCAGCGGTGTGTCAATTTCATTCCTATCCAAGTATTTGACTGACCCGGATGGATGTTAGTGCGAACGTGGATATAGTCTTTGGGCCTCTGGTGAAAAGCTGGCTTTGGAGAACCAAGGGAGCTTTTTCGAGGAGAAATGGGATCTGAAGGCCAAAGCTTATGCTGTCGAGATTTCGGGTCGCCATGGACTGAGTGACAAAAAGTGGCTACGGGTCATTGAGCTCAGCCAGGCAATTCTTGATTCGGTGGGAAGCCTTTCCGAGGATTCAGATGAAACAGGCCAGGTAGAAGGCGAAGAGTCCGATATCGTTGTTTCAGAGGATTCAGATTGACTTCAGTAGCTCATTTCTATCTCGTCGTTTCCCTTGTCTTAACACCCGCACGATGTATGTTGTTAGGATGAATACATATCAGTGTCAGTGCTGGGGCTTTCCACGGAATTTAGTTTCAGTATTTCATGATGTGTACATTGACTCGTTGTATTGGACGTAAGTAAAAAGTCCTAGGATGCGTGTAGATGAAAAATCAGTGTTCCCTTTATCTCCAGCACCGACTTTTAGTTATTTGGGCGAAACGTGCCACTAGAGGTGAGAGCCGCGTTCTCGCTGATTCTCGCGATCGTAGCTTTGGACAGTCTCATGATGAATTCGTGGATGCTGCCCTGCTTTGAAGTCAACAGCGTGGGCCCTCGCCAACGCCCACACCAGCCCGACAGCGAGCGTGTTGGCGACGATTATACACCGCCCTCGTTCCCGCCCTTCACGAGCACCCGTACAACGGGCACCGAGCGATGATCAGGGCTGTGTCCTGGTACAACACGACCGAAAGCGCTCGCGTGTGAAGGGACGTGATCTAGGCCATGCTGCAGGGAAGTACTTGAGCCGGAGGAGGAGCGCGTCACTGGCTGCCACGCCGTGAACGGTGCCGCCTGGGCGCCGGTGGAGACGAGACGGGCGGGGGGAAGGAGAAGAGCGGTGTCATGCCACCGGAAAGGAGGCACATTAAGAAGCCGAAGACGAGGAAGAGTTTGTGAGGAATAGTGGCATACGCGGACAACATTGTGCCCAAGAATGACGGAGGGACAATTGGGGTCAGTGGTCGGGAGGTGCAAATGGGAAACGCTCCTCGACTGGCTTTTGTCGATCTTGCCAGTGCGCCGCGTATTTGCGCCATGCGGGTCTGTGTGAGGTGGCAAGTGTCCACACCTCATCGAATCTCTCGTCAACTCCTAGGCGGAGAACGGCGAGGTTGTTGTGAACTGCAGGCTCCGACTGTTATCAACTCGACGGCATGGAGGGAAAGAGAAGAGGAGGGAATCGATCTGAAGCCTGGAAGGGCGGCGCTTGCCGTGGTGTTCAGATGTGGGTATGAATCGGCCCACCCGATCGTTCCTGTTGGTAGGAATGGCGGTAGTGGAGGGCTCAGCAGACTGAGGAAAGTTTGATGCTGGATAGATCCGTTGTACCCCCCCTCCCCCCGACAATATTGCCGTCAAGGTCGAGCTCGACTAGAGCAGAGGTTGTGTCAAGATCCTTGGGAGAAGCATCACCATGCCAAGCTGAACGTCGAGCATCTCGCAGAACTCGCCTCCGTCGTCGTCACCAGCACAAGACAATGCTTCGGCCGTCGATATATCGCGAGGCAGCAGTGGACCTGCTCCTGGGCGCCGGGCTTTGAGAGGTTCAAAGACAGTGAGATGTGAGGCTTCATCCAGCGTTGAAGTAGCTTTGTCTATTCCAAAAGTTAAGTCAGTGACCTGGAAGGGAAGAAGACGACAGCGCCAAAACGGACAGATTCCCGTAACTAGCTTCACGATGGCCAAGCGTTGCCCTTGCCCTCCGCTCGTCGTGATGCCTGTCCCTCTGGAACTATCATGATGTTGAGACTCGATGCTGACATCCGGATTATACCCGGCCCGAGGGGAATGTTCAGCACCCCGTGAAACTGGCCGAATTCGGGATAAGACGAAGAGGAAGTGCGACACAGTTGTCAGGACTGCTCGCTCAACACGTCTACATCCCTCAGAACACACTCAAGATCCTCTCCGCTGGTCCAAGAAACGTGCTGATGAGTGATCGTTTGGTGCCGCCGTTGGGCCATGAGCGCCTGGCACCCGGTACGTACATCGACAGCAAAAATTGCTCCACCTGAAAAGCGGGGTTATAGGCAATGCAAGGTATGACGGAGTTTGACATACCGCACACCTCGCCCATGCTCTTCCTATCCCTGGCCGCCTATGATAAACAAATGTATTCATTTCATCGAGGTCCACGCGCGTGTCAAAAGAGATTTGCCCGGGTTGCGGGGAATATATGCGCAGGATGATGTGGAATCTGAGGGTCCGATTGTGAACGTCGTGGTTTGATTCCGCGATGCGGAACGGGAAACGACCTGTGGCACATATGTCAGTAAACGACTTACTCGGTAGCGCGGCACTTACTTAAGAAACTTAAGCTGATTCTAGGGCGGCGAGTTTGCGGACCAGCTGGTTGAACAGCCCGATCGGAATGTGCCAGTGCTAGTATTGAAAGACGAACGTTGAACGTTAAACGTTAAACTCCCAACTGTCTTCGTGAAAGACGTCCGTATCCTTGGGTCCCGATCGCTCAAGGGCCGCGAAGACCGAGAGCGAGGTTAGAGGCCGAGGAGCGGGGCAAGGGAAGCGCACGACTGGAGGCACCACAAGAAATTGACGATCGATCTGGTATGTCGTTGTTTGGTTTTACAACGATTTTTTGATCTGATAGCATACTACTACGTTTACCCACCTCAAGGCCTCACATGCACAGTCAGCTATAGCTACGCTCTCGAGTCATACTTCGAGGCCTCAGGCACATATGTTGGCCTCACAGTCTACGAATTGGACGCACTGTCTATCCAATTGTGTCATCAATTGATTACACTACTTAAGCGATGTCTATTAACCCTGACTAGAGTAATTCGCTGGCGCCTTCCTCTCAAGGCTGACAAGTTCGACGTCAAGCGTCACGGCGGGAGTTCTTCTATTGTTTCGGCTTCAATCCGTTTTCCACGTTTCCATTGTCCTGACCGGTATCCTGTGGTCTCATGTACGTCGATAGTGCCAATTTCATAAACCTAATTGACCCATGTGGGTAGTTCGACTTCAGCTTGTCAGCTTCGGACCATTTACTACCCGATTCGACTATGGACCCCTTGCAAAATATTACCGTTAACAATGAAGTTCAAGCGACCCACAAGAAAAGGAAACGTAGCGCTTCCAAATCGAGTTTGAGCCAGTAAGTGTCTATTCGTCGTGTCAAACACTACGCCAGATTACCGTATTATCTGGTCACCTCATAGGGAACATATAAAGTGCTTTTATCCACCTCTGCGACGCGATGCCGGGGAGCCTTCCGTGGAGGTTATTCTCGAAAAAACCGAGGATGGTGGTTTTTATTGTATCCGCTGTGCGCAATGTTGGAAGATAGGTGAAGAGATCAAAGTACATTACCAATTCTTCTCAGCGCGTCCTGTGGATTAATTCACTTACAGGATCATGCAAGCACATGTTTGGCCGCGACCCCGTTTTCCTACTCGGTTCTCAGCACTGGGAAAGAGGAACACGTTGAAGTCTCCCGATCTGCAGACATCAGCGATGAACTAAATTCACAGGCGATTAGAGGTTCCCTCTCAAGATCAGCCCCCTGGTAGGTCCATACATATTTGCTTTCAAACGGCCGTCAGTCAATTACCCTCGTACCTAGGATCCGAGCAAGATGTTCCTACCCGCCCCTGAAACATAGCGGAACCCATACGGACGTCATTCTGAGCATCAACGAGGGTGGTTTCTTCTGTTGTATTCGCTGTGCACAGCAGTGGAGAACAGCAGAAGAACTTGAAGTACGTCCCGGAGTTCTTTTCCTTGTTCTTATATCCTAGCTCAACAACTTATAAGCATCATGCAAGCACCTGTTCGGCATCGGCGGTACCATGTTCTTCTTCCTTCCTTCGTGGAGGGGATTGCGTCATATCTTGTGGTCGCAAATCCCCAGACTCAGCGCTGGTGCATTTCCCTCAGACACTCTCCGAAGAACAGTCGTCGACCGTGACAGAACCTCTCGACTCCAGCCACACGAGAAAAAGAATGTCAGGAGACCAGTCCGGCAACATGTCGCAAGACATAGGTAGTTGCTACAATTGTCGTCGTGGTACACATCGGCTCATATGGTAACATAGTCACAGATGCCAGCTCATGGACGGTTATCGAATCGGGTTCGCCCGCGCGCTCCACCGATGCGGATCTTGTTGATGTTGCCGAGCATTGCGACGACTCGGGGGAACTTTCCCAACTTCCGCCAAACCCGTTCGCACCGATCGGCAATATTATCACTGTCAGCCAACGGTTAAACCCTTCTCTTCTTTTCCAGAGGGATCCTCGTCGTGGATTCATCTGGGGAAACAAGCGGCATTGGTGCCGTCATGAGCTCGATGCTAGGGTGTCTAAAGGTGCACAAGTCAATTCATCCTGCGGCCTTCTATCGTTTCTGGAGGGCATGTACTTCTCGCCCATTCTTAATGCGATCGTCTGTCCCGATCATAGCTGTATTGTACCACTGGGTGAATGCGAGAATCATCTCCGTCGTCATCATAAGGTAGCGCTGTCGCGCTCCGATGTCAAGATTCCGGGGATCATTGACCACGTTGCTAAATCTTTCAAGATCCATCCTCTTCAAACGCAGGATGCACTTTCTGCCAGTCTATCATCCTTACGCCTACATGCTCTCATTCCAGGATTAAAAGCCCCCCAGCTATGTGTGCAATGCCCTCATTGCCAAAGGTGGCGAGTCCATAGTCCGCTTCGTCCCGGTTTGGGCCTCTATAAGCATTGGGTCGATTCTGGTTCCTCGCCGTGCTTGAAGTGGGCTAGGGAGCAGCTGAGGAGAAGCAAAGACCACGTCTTCCCAGATAAGGAACAACTGCAGTCCTTGGAGCTCCCAAAACCCGAGTGTGATGGGTTGCGAGCATTGGCGAAGTCGCAAGTACCATGTTACGCCACCACTCTTTTCTTCAACTCGCCCCTCAATCGCGCCATACGTATTGGATTTATCCCGGATTTCTGCCCCCCCACACTGGATAATGCACTTGAGGGTTCTTCGGAACCATCTTCTCAGACGACGCAGCCAGATCTGGGATATCATCTCCCGGAATATCTCGACAAAGGGGGCCTTGGGTGGATCCCATATCTTCAAAGCCTAAATGCATCTCATTCCGCGTTGAGACAATTGATAAACCTACCATCGAAGCCCATGCTTCACTGCTGGCCTGAAGGTTCCATCGGGAGGCTCGTTGAACTTGGGCTAAGTGTCCTCTATGACCAGGTTATCCCGCAATATTTATCGGATGCCAACGAACTGGTTAACAAATGTAACGAAATTGTTCGCCGTGTTTTGACCAAAGGGTAAGTAATTATTCATTCCCGCGGCTCTTAAGCTTGTTCGATTCAAATATGATCTTTTAGAACTCAGGCCAAGTTCCGTAATTTGATCCCCTCGACCTTCAGGAGGTACCGCTCAGTTGGCTTCCGGCTCACTGCAATGATAGCCCGATTCTGGATCCTGAGTGAAAAGAAGATGACGAAGAAGCTGGGAACCTTCAAACCAAAGCTGACCCAGAAACAACACGCCCACTTCGCAATCCTGTTCGACTATTTCAAACTCGGTGAAAAAGCAGAAGCTAGTATCATGGCACCTGTTTTTCATCGATTTTTGTACAGTTGCTTCACATGCTCTCTGAGCACACAAGTTGCTGTAGCGACAGCCCTTGAACAATCCCTCATCTTCTCAGCAATGATACCAGGAAGGGATTACTACTTCGCACCGGCCAACACTATCACGCAGATTTATGCAATAGTCCAGAGGACAGGTTTCTCCGTCCTCGTTCATGTCGCTTGGTTAGGTGGTCCTGATGGCGAATACACATTGTTAGAGCATGTTCCGGTCGATGAAGAGGAGAGAGAGTACGAGAATGATAAGGAGGGCTACTTGGAGGACCTTCAAGATCTTGAAGATCAAGAACTGGAACTAGAATTCACTGGGCCTAGAGAAGGTACCCTAGACGAGGCCTTTGACTCAGAGAACATCAAAATCGATGTGGATGGGCCAGACTCAGAAAGCCAGTCCATGACTACGACTTCCGACGAGATTGGTAGTTGGGACAATGTTGCTGCTGACTACGAGGCTGTTCTTCAGGATGAAAACACCCTCGAGGATAAGATCTTGAGGTAAGATAATATGTCAGGCCTCCGTAATGCGCAGAATCTGACTAGATCTGACTCGTCATACAGCATCCTAGACAAGCATGCCATGTGGATGGCTGTTACTCCTGAACGCGTTGGGACCGAGATGTCACGCATCTATTCGTGGTGGGCCAAGACAAAAGATATTTCAAAAGGGGAGAAAGGCAATATTGCGATCAACTGGTCCTCTACTGGTGCTTCGTTTACATTCTCCTGGTCGCATCTTCGCTGCAAAGAGATTAATCTCCATGAAATGAGAAGTGCGATTGCCCGAGAGGCCGACAATCTAAAGTCCCTGTTCAAGGAACTCCTGAATGGCACGGACATCTCAAACTTCCAGCTCGCCTTTGTCCAGGACGAAGCCGATTCGCCTGTGTCAATTTTCGACCGTGAAGTCAACAAACAGCTTTTCCGACCATATGTGGCACAGCTCAAAGAAGCCCTTGCAAACAAGGAGGATCCGAAAAGGGCAATTTTCAAGAAGAACGGTTCCATTCATCACGAGAATGCCAAGGGCTTCCTGCGTCATTCTCAAACCTTTCTTGGGGAATGCTTATTACCGCACCTTTATCACACATGTGGCGTCCCTCCACGTGCGTGGCAGAGTGGCGAATTGATGTATCGCAGGGTTGGGCAGAATGCGCGGAACTTGCGAAAACTCCGAAATGACCTTGTATACATCGGAAATCCCATAGCGAAACAACGCGACAAAGGAGTTTGCGACGCATTCTTCGCACTTGTTCCCCATCTCGGATTAATTTTGGTCGCATATCTGGGAATTGTTTGACCTCTTGAGATTTTGATGCTCGAAGAGCTTGGTATTCCAACATTCGAACATCGGCATTATATCTTTGTCCAGATGGCCAAGCAGGGAAAACTTTCACATTACATCTACCCGCCGGCGCTTGTCAACATGTGTCTGAAATCCTCCGATGTCCTTCCTTTCGAGGCTCGAGTTCAGCGGCATATCTTTACTGCGATCCTGGAGCAATGCTTTCCGGGCTTGTCCGTTTTGGGGGGTACATCAGCCGCACCCGTTGTGGCCCAAGGCCAGCACACAGAAGCAGTTAAAAACACGCATTACGCTCGAAATGAAATCCAGCGCGCGACAGGAGTCTCGATGAACGGCCAATTTGCCGTCAGCCATACGTTGCAGGCTTGGCTCGGATTCGTCCTGCCAGACCATGGTTTTAGTCGATATGGTTTTCTCCACAACGTAGACAACCTCGAAGGTAATAGGTATTATGCCCTGGATGTCGCTCGGCACCTGGTACTGCAAGAATATGAGCTGGCTGGCTTGAAGGCATCAGCATGCGCACGGCGTGTTGAGAATCTCTTGAACACCTGGCAATTTTTGGCAACACATACCAAGGTTGGTGCTGTTTCGGCAGTTATGACCTTCTCTCATAAGCACTTCCATTCAGAACCAAGATAGTCATGATAACAGAAAGCAGCCTGCAGACCCCATGCACCCTATTGGTGATCAAGTCCTGGTGACCGTAACATCAGCTTTGCTATATGGCAGAACACAACCCCCAGTAATGTCCCTTCCTCCTGTGCAGGGATATGACGCCCGATATCCCGCGACCGCAGTTATTTTGGTATGAAACTTGCGAGGACTCAGACGTTCCCAACTGATTATACGGCCTAGATCTGCCTGGCACTCGAAGAATGGAGTGGAGGTTCTCTGGAACTATTCCCTGCAGCGGACGCAGTTTATCTGCAGATGGAGTCACAAATTGCTGCCCTTGTCCTTGCAACAATTAAGCAGATGAAAGACAATCGACCAAAGGCGTGGATGGCTTTCAATCAGCGAGTTCACCAACATAGTATCGCCCGAGGACATGACGCGCTCAGAACATTTCGCCATGTCACAGCAGAAAGTTGCAAAACGGCCCTGCAAAGGATCACTAGCACCGACTCAGGAGAGGAGTAGATGTGTAGTCTGCTTTGGATACATTGAGTCCATAACGCCACCGTGCCGTCAATTTCTCGAGAACGAACGGGTACGGGACGGCCGTATTGACGGCATACGATCGTAAGAACGGTATACGGAAAGTAAATTTGAAATCTACTTTCCGCAACGTTAAATAGGCGTCCGTTGTTAGCACGGATTGGAAATTCGTTGTACAATACATGATAACCTAATGAAACTGGTCTGTCGTTCGCCCCGATGGCATGAGTCGCATGACGAGCGGTGTGGGTTGTCAGCGTATTATATGCTAATTTGCCGCTTCGGTCGTTCAAGTGGCAGACGCGGGGTATGTGTCAATGGGCGTGGCCACATGGTCATGGTGCTGCTGGGGGGTTGTAGCTGCATTGTTGTGAGGGTAAACAGGGGACTTACCAGGCTTGTTCACAGTTCGAACCACCCGCTGTCCATTCACTCGTCACAGTTCTGCGTCCATTCGCTTGGTCGATGTTCTGTGTCAATTTGTTGTCGGCGGATTCCGCATTTGCGCCTGATGGGCCAGATTGGCCGAAGTCAGCGGGTGGATGGGAAAGTCTCTGCTAACTGACCTTCTGCTAACCTGTGGAGTGGCTGCTAGCGTTGGTCGCGTTCACACGATTTTCGTCTGTGTATCACGCGCCGTGGAGTAGGCACTTCGTCGTTCATCGGCATGCCGCAGTGGTGATGTTACATCAGTAGATCTGTAGCGGAAAAATCGTTAGTAATGCGAAAGAAAGCGTGTAGGCATCAGAGAGATCGTCAATGAGTGGATACCGGGAGTAAACACCACGTATCATGATCGGATGCATCGGGGGTAAACTCCATGATGCGTCATCGTTGATCATTGTTGATCGTTAATCGTCGTTGGTTGAACAGAACGGTAGCTGCGGTGATCAACTGACAACACCCAATAATAGCCGAGGGAGTCGGAGAGGTAAAGATAGAGGTGGAGAAGAGGGAAAGTTATCACGGAATGTTTCGTTTATTCACGATATTGTTTCAAGACGATGTTGAAATGATCACATGCACGATGACATGAGCTATATTAGGTGTATCCTTCCCACGATCGGCTTTGCTTCTCTCCACCAACATTCGCAAAGCTTAAGAAGCAAGAGAAGAACGTCGCTGCAGCAACACGTAGATTTGATATCCAGTCGTTGGTCACCTCAGCAGCGACGAACATGAACGGCGAGGACTCTCCATCGTCGGGCGATGGACTAACCTGGCAGAGAGATCGCGTGTTGGACGACTGGCAGAGATCGATGGAGGGCGCGCATCGTGTCCTTGTCGCTGGAAAAACGAAGGGAAGAATCGGGTTTTTGGAGGATGAGTTGTTGGCATTGGCGAAGCACGCAGGTATGTCGATGATCTTGACGATCCTTTTTGTGGTGTTCACCACAGAGTATGGGCCCCAGATCTGAATCTGTCCCAGATCATGGATGTTTTCAAGCTGCCCACGCTGACGTACCCGCGATACTCTGACGCTGGATCGAGAGACGCAGTGGAAGCTGTCGGGATGGAGTTGGTCAGACGGGATGAATTGCGTGGCTTGCTTGACGAGGCGCCGACGGAAGTCAAATTTGGGATTGCCGAGCAGATTGTGGGATGGTTGTCGAATGAAGTCGCCCGTCTGGCGAAAAGTGGTTCACCAAGGTAGGGTTTTCCACTTGTTCGAACATACTTGCTTTCTTAACGTGTTTTTCTGCCATTTTATAGCTCGTACGCGTCGTCAGACCTTTTCGTCCTTCTCAGTTGGTCCTGTGGTATATATACTACCTGCGTCACCGTTAGCCCCGAATTTTCGTCTACGAACACTTGGCGCGTCCTCTTGAGTTCAATGGCGACGTTGCTCGTTATGTTGAGTGGGTCAGACGTTCGGTATGTCGTTGGTCTTTTCATCTTCTCTATGTTATATTCAAGCATCATTGGTTTTAGAAGAGCGACAAGGTGGTGAGGGCTATTCGAACGTTGGTAGATTTGGCAAAGACAGGTCAGGCGCCGGAACCGTTGAGGTTCATTCTGCTTATCGGCGTTGCTGTCGCCGTTTTGCTGCGTCTGCGGCATGTTGAAGCGGAGCCTGTTTCTCGGCTACCCCAGGATGTCAAGGTGTGGATTTTGGTGCAACTTTTTCTGAAGTCGGGCATTCGATCTGATGCGACGAAGAACGAAATTTCAGGTTTATACACATCAAACATACTCATGTCCAAAACCGCCGTCCCACCACACGTCTTTGTAAAGTTTTTCCTCTACCTGTATGGACTGCAACTTACCCTGTTGTTTTCTTGCCATTCAGACTGCATTGGACGATTTCATCAAAATATTCATCACCGAAGCGGACCTCTCTGAAGCGCTTCTTCCCTCAATCGAAAAGGCTTTGCTGCGATCTCCCGAGATTTCATTGCCAGGCAATTCTCCGTCGTTTTTCGTATCGCACGTCAACTCCAAAACAGCCGTCACAGGTTTCTTCCTCGCCTATCCCCACCATCCTCTTCCCGGACCCACTTTGGAGCGCATGTTAACCCAGATCATCAACAGCGCCAAGTCAAGTAACGCACAGACCCGCGCTGCCTCCGTTCTAACCTTCAAGTCTCTCTTCCCGTCCTCCAATGCCGAGAGTCCCGCAAACCTTACCTCAGCCATCGAACTCGCCTCGGCATCCCTCCTTGCTCTCCCTAAGGCCAGCAAAACAGCGGGTCCAGACCACCGTATCGCCCTGTACTCCATGCTCGCCCATCTCCCAGTCCCATCATCCTCTTCGACCGACGTGTCGCTGTCTATCCTCAAAACCGCCACTCCACTCCTGGCGAAGGAGACGCACGAGGCGGCGGCGGGTGTGCTGGCAAGGAGCGCGTTCCCCGCAATCTTGTAGCGCTTCTTGGGGCGAACGTGCCTGTCCCGAGCGAGACGACGAGCTTGATAGTCAAGGAGATGGGGAGCGCAAAGTCAGGTGTAAAGGGGGCGTTTTGCGGGCTTGCTGGGGGCGTGTTCGTTGGTGCTGCGGAGGTTGGTGTCGATTTTGGAGCTGGATCGGCGTCGTTGGAGTTTGCGAGAGCGTTGGTGCCGGGGTTGGAGGGGAGCTTGAGGACGGTCGCGGCGAGTCCGTTGAACGCGGGTGGGAGCCCGTTGGAGGGGTATGTGGCGGTGGCGGTTTTGCTGGGGGTGTTGGCAAGGACGGGCGGGTTTGGTGAGCTATTTTGGGCGGCTTGTTGGATGGAAAGACTAACGGTTGGTTTTTCTTTTTTTGGGGGGCAGATGATGTGGTCGGGAAGAATGCGGTGCGGAGCTCGGTGGTGACGACGGGCTCCTCAGCGAAGGCTGCGTTCCTGCTTGGGGATAAAGTGTACCAGAAACTTGCGGATCCTGTGGAGGAGAAGTGGTTCCTCCGCGCCTGCGAGGCGGCGTTGAGGCATTTCAAGGGGGAGTTTGGGAAGAATGAAACTTTGAGGTGAGGCTGCGTATGTTGTTTGGGATGGGACGTTTTCCAATTGACATTTCGCCTCTGCAGGACACAGCTAGGCTTAACCTTGGTCCATCTGAGCGTGGCAGGCTCCTCGCCGGAGACGAGGAAGGATGTGAATGGCGTCATCAGGAGTACGATTCCAGAGATGCCGGAGCTCGTCAATAGGGTAGTGAGGGATGGGGTGAATTCGTTCTTGGCGCGTGGCGGGAGTCATGTGGTCACGAAACCTGCAGTGGGTGATGAAGTGCCGTCGAAGTGGACGAAGCATGCAAGGCTGTCGAGTTTGTTGTTTAGTGCAGTGTCGTTTGGGGAAGAGGTAGAGGTCGGGGAGGATGTGAGGGAAGCATTGGTGGCGGAGCTGGTGATTTTGGCGCATCATCCGACGGTTTGTGAGTTCCGTTTCTTTCTGCTGCTTCCCCGATAGAAATTGATGAACGCATTGTAGGCGGGACATCACGCCATGGGCAGTTGGCGAGTCGGCATGTAGATCGGTTGCTCAAACTTGTGTTGGGCGCTAACGCTGTCCAGTCGAATGTACGATCATCTCAAGCCTGAACTTGTGCTTGGTGTTTACCGAAACTTGTACAGGGGCAGAAGCCACCTACAGCGCTATCAGCACGTTAGCCTTCGTAGCACCTCGTACGACCCTCCCCCGCATTATGAGCCAACTAAAGCTCGACCTCGATCCCGCTTGATCGGATCGTTGACGGAGCTCGGGATCCTGGGAACACCGGAAGGGACGACTTATGTTGATGGTCAGCCACGTTCTTCTGTCAAAGGACCCGTCGTTCTCAACCTTTTCTTTACCCTCTAGTCTTGGCCTCGGACAAGAACAAAGTCCAAACCACCAAAGGCAAGGATGCCGAGCTCGCCAAATGGGACGCGGAGGTCCGCAAGTCTGTTGCTAACAAGAAGACGGTGGCGGGTCCGAATGGGAGCGGGGCAGCTGCTCTCACAAAGCAGCAGCAGGCCGCTGTTAATGCGCAGCTCGCGGAGGAGGCGAGGATCCGGCAGCGTGTGGTTGGAATCAGGGAGAACCTGCTGCGGGGGCTGCATTCCGTCACGAGTCTGGTTGCGTCTGGTGATGAGGAGTTCTGGGGTGTGATTTCGGAGGTGGCGGGGTTGTTGTTGGAGGGTGTGTTGGGGACGAGTGCGGGGACGTCATTGGTTGGTGAGGAGGCTGTCGCGACGTATCTTGTAAAATGAACGCCAAGTTGATATGGTTCGGTTTGCAGGAGCTGGCGAATTGTACGTCGGAAAGGCTTGACAGTATAAGGCGATTGCAACTTTCAGGAGTTTCAACGTACCCGCAGTGCCGGAGGAATTGCGAGCCGAGCCGCTGAACTGTGAGTTCTTATCGGACTTCTCGAATCGAATTAGTACTGACCCTTAATCTCCCTGATTAGCGTTGATAATTCGGGTTCTATATCGACTTCGATCTTTGTCGGAGCAGGCGACTTTCGATGCCGCTACTTTTTCATATGCATACCCGCTTCTCAGTAAAGTCTTGCTTCAAGGTGGAATCAGCTCGGAAGAAGCGGATGAAGCATTGGAGCAAGTTGCTCTTGCGCTGGGTCTCATAAAGTTCCATGTACGTTCTTGTTTTGCCCTGAACTTGATGCACTTCAAGACATCATCCCCTAGTCTCCGACCCTTCGTTCCCTCGCATCCCTACAAATGGAGAGTCTGCTACACATTATCCAACCTAAGCTCAGCAAAGAGGCCATTTCTGCGCTTGTGGATCTCGGTGAAGCTATCCAACCTAACGCTTCGCCAAAGAAAAGGAGGTCGCCGTCCTGTTGAGAGGCACGCTGTCGCAGGAGGTGTATGCGCGGAATGCCTGTCTACAAACCCTTCAAGTGAGTCCTTTTTCATGCGACAGCTCATTGAGGTCGAGTTTGTTCATGCGCGGCCTTCTAGCCGTTTGACTTGACAGACCTTGAATGGTCCTTGGAGCTTCTCATTGTATGCCACGACGAGGACGAGCAAAATGCCAGGTTGGCCCGGCATCTGGGAGGATAATGGCTTGGATGTTCCGGAGGGTTTCCTTGATCCTTTGTTGGAGTATCTCGGTGAGTGGTACCATTGTGATGTTGCTTCAAACGTATCTAGGCCATGAAAACACTTATGTACGCTCAAGCACAGCAGCTGCGATTGCCGAAGATGTGGAACATTGGCCCTTGACGATTCAGAAAACGGTCTCGGTGTTGCAAGATCTTTATCGTGAAAAGGTCAGTTGCCGTTTTGTAGAGTTGGGTTAGCATCTCAGACCTCTTTTAGGCGAAGATTTTGGCACCGGAGTTTGACCAATATGTAGGTTTATCGTCATGTTTCATATAAACTATCAGTCGATATATTCATCAGGGGATGGTCCTCGCTCATAGCGTCGACAGGTCGGACCCTTGGCCTGCCAGGCTGGCAATTGCGCGGACGCTTGAACTGCTTTCACCCTCGTTCTCCACTACGGAGGTCGGCTCGTTCTTTCGATCCAGGACCAGGCCCTTGGTGATCGAACGGCCGATGTTCGTCAGGGCATGGGAACCTCTGTGATCGACCTTCATGGCGCTCAGCATCTCGCCGCGCTCATATCCATCTTTGAAGACCATCTGCGCCAGCCCGGCTCTGCCACTGAGACCGATGACCACATCAAAGAAGCCGTGATCATCCTCTTCGGCCGCGCCGCCCGCCATTTGGATGCTTCGGACCCGCGTTTACCAGACATCGTAGATCGCCTGGTTGGGGCTTTGAAGACGCCGGCTGAGCAGGTCCAGATGGCGGTATCGGATTGTCTCGCGCCTTTGGTTCGATTGATGCGGCCTAGGTTGGCGCAGCTGGTTCACAATCTGCTAGACGACCTATTGAACTCCACAAAGTACGGGACGCGTCGAGGTGCGGCGTATGGTTTGGCTGGGGTGCTCAAGGGACGGGGATTGCGGGGGTGAAAGAGTTTTACATCATTGCCCGGTTGAAAGCGGCGATGGAGGACAAGAAGAGATATGAACCCCGCCAAGGCGTGATGCTGGCGTTTGAGACGCTTTCCAGCACTCTCGGGCGACTTTTTGAACCGTACATCACCTATGTCCTTCCTCTGCTTCTGACGTCGTTCGGAGACGCGACCACGGACATTCGGGACGCGACGCAGGATCCGGCTCGTGTTATCATGGGTAACATGTCGGGATATGGAGTCAAGCTGATTCTTCCGTCGTTGCTGGAAGGATTGGATGAGAAGCAGTGGCGAACGAAGAAGGGGTCTATCGAGCTCCTGGGTATGATGGTGTATTGCTCTCCCCGGCAATTGTCCCTTTCCCTCTCCATCGTCATCCCCCGCCTGACAGGAGTATTGACCGACTCGCATGCGCAAGTTCGAACAGCCGCGAACAAGAGCTTGAAGCAGTTTGGGGAGGTTATCAGCATCCCAGAGATTCAATTGTTGGTGCCTATACTTCTCAAGGCTCTTGTTGATCCTGCGAAGACCCCGAACGCCTTGTCCTCTTTACTCAAAACGTCGTTCATGCATTACATCGATCATTCATCTTCGGCACTGGTGAATATATTTTGCCTTTGGTCTCTACTTCCAGTCTGATTTCACATTCTAGGTGGTACCCATTTTGGAGCGGGGCCTACGGGAACGAGGTGCTGATACGAAGAAAAAAGCCATACAGATCGTCGGAAACCTTGCGTCACTTACGGACTCCAAAGACTTCGTCCCTTACTTGTCAGAGCTGTTGCCATTAGTCCATACCGTTCTCGTGGATCCTGTACCGGAAGCTCGTGCAACCGCTGCCAAGGCGTTGGGGACTCTAGTTGAACGTTTGGGAGAAGTTCACTTTCCTGACCTCGTTCCTGGTCTACTGCGGACCCTCAAGACTGCTACGTCTGGCGTGGATCGTCAAGGTGCTGCTCAAGGACTTAGCGAAGTCTTGTCGGGTCTTGGTATGGAGAGACTCGAAGGTCTCCTCCCATCGTGCTACAGTTCGCGAGGATTCATGTCCCTCCTCGTGTATTTACCGGCGACGTTTGGTACTCGTTTCCAACCTCACCTTCCCAAGACCACCCCCCCCATCCTCAGTGGCCTATCGGATATCGAAGAATACGTACGAGAAGCTGCCATGCGTGCTGGTCGAATGGTCGTTACCAACTATTCTAGCCGAGCTATTGACTTGCTACTCCCTGAACTTGAGCGGGGGATGTTTGATCCTGGCTGGAGAATTCGGGTACTTTGTCTTATTTCCTGCGCAGGAATTGTTCTGACCTTCATTAGCAAGCATCGGTCACACTTGTGGGCGAGCTTCTGTTCAAAGTGTCTGGGATCTCCGGCAAGACGTCCGATTTTGACGAGGAAGACGAAGGCGTGGCTGAAGCCGCCGCGGCCGAGACTTCCAAACGCGCTCTCGTTGAGGTGCTTGGCGCAGAACGACGTGACCGCATCCTCGCAGCCTTGTATCTCGTTCGTCAAGATGGCGTTGGCGTTGTTTGCCAAACTTCCATCCAGATTTGGAAGGCTCTTGTACACAACAGGTATGGCAGATATTGCATGTATCTTATGCACCACGAAAATCTTACTAATGTCATGCCAGTTCGCGAGCTGTTACCGCAGCTCTTCAATCAAATCATATACCTGGTCTCTGGGAATGAATTCGAACAACAAGAGGTCATATTCGGTATTATTTAATCGCCAACGTTCACCTGAATGTTCATAGATTGCAACACGTACTACCACGGAGGTATGTCGCAAGTTCGGCGAGAGGATTTTGGGGGAGATCATAGCGATCATGAAGGACAAGTCGACGTCTTTGAATGCCCGAACGAGAGAGGGTGTTTGCTCAACATTGATTAACATCATGTAAGTCATGTTTAACTCCTTATATTGCTTTACTAAAGTGTGCCCATTGACAGGGAGAGCACCTCTGAATCACAACGAGAAGGCTACGAAGACGATATCGTTTCAATCATCCGGGTTTCCCTCATGGATGATGAAGGAAACGTCAGGTCTGCAGCTGCTAGAGCCTTTGATGTCCTACAAGAGTACCTTGGAGCAATGGCCATTGATCAAACGATTCCTACCCTCCTCGAGGCCCTCAGACAGCCTGGGAAGGGGTCTGGAACTGCGCTTCACGCGTTGCGTGAGGTTATGAGTGTAAGTAGCACTCTGAAATGCCTCTTGCCAGCTGAGATTCATGTTACCTGCCTGACAGGTCCGCGCTACCACTGTATTCCCCGTACTCATTTCGACTCTCACGGCGACCCCGATGACCGTCTTCAATTGCCGCACATTGTCCTCGCTCATGACCGTCGCTGGAAATGCTTTGAGTAGACGATTGACTGCTATTTTTGGCGCCGTTGTCAAGACTCTTGAGGCTGGCCCCAACGAAGAACTGAAGGCCGCTCTGGACGAAACATTACGAGCTATATTCAAGTCGGTTGAGGGTGCTGAGGGTCTGAACACCTTGATGATGGTGCTGATAGGCTGGTTCATAATGTCCCATGTGGTTCTGCGGGCAGCTTCTTACTCTTATTACATAGGGCCAAAAACGAGACGCCTAGGAGACGTGTCAGTGCTTGTAACTTCTTCACGATATTCTGTGAGGAATCACAGCTGGATGCCTTGCTGTATCGAGTGGACTGGATACGCCAGCTTGTATTATTGCTTGACGATACCCAGGTTGAGGTCCACACTGCGGCGTGGTTGGCAACGCATTTGACGTGTTTGTTAAATCCATTCCCAAAGACGAGCTCGAGTCCCTCGTCGTCCCCCTCAGGCGAAGGGTCGAGTCGACTGGTGCTCCAGGGCGCCCCGTGCCTGCTTTGGCCTTCCCAACGGTGTCTCGCCAACTGTCATCATCATCATCGCTGGCCTTACCACTGGCAACAACGAACAAAGGGAGCAGGTTGCATATGCGATTGGGGACCTCGTAGAACGAACCGAGGAGAGTGCCATTAAGCCTTTCGTCGTTCCTCTTACTGGTCCTCTCATCCGCGTCGCAACGCAAGCAACAACTTATCCGCCAGCTGTCAAGACTGCCATACTCAGCGCTTTAACATCAATGTTGGAGCGGATTCCGGCCTTCGTCAAGCCATTCTTCCCTCAACTCCAGCGCATGTTTGTCAAGAGCGCCAGCGATCCCGCCAGTGCTGCAGTCCGCAACAAAGCCGCGCAAGCGCTTGGGTATTGATGAAACACCAGCCAAGGGTGGATCCTGTCGTGACTGAGTTGATAACGGGAATCAAAGCCAGCGACAAAAGTATTGGCAGCAGTCTCATCAACGCCCTCGCATGCGTCGTCAAGAATGCGTCGCAAAATATTGGAGAAAAAGTCAAAGAAGGATTGGTCGCACAGGCGTTCCGAGAGAATCCCGGAGGTTAGTTTCTCTTTTCCAATAATTCTCGGACAATGTTGAATCACAGATTAGCTATAACAGAACATTACTCCCAAGCTATTGGCGCCTTGACGTTGTCTTTGTCGAATTCTCCTGACCTTCTCCGACCTATTGTTCGGTACATAAATTGCTGATCCCCGCTATGTGACTACTGATGTGATGGCATGCAGAGCACATCTTGTAGCTGTGACTGATCAAACGGTGCTGTCAGCGAACGTCATCCTTGCAGTCCTTGCTGTAGATGAATATAGCAGCCCCGACGAGCAAAACCTGTTCCAGAAGCTGTCTTTACTCAAAAGTGTCGGCCAAAAAGTGAAGGAAAGCGTCGGAAACGAAAAGCCTTTTATCGCCCGCCCTTCTCGAGAGGCCCGCGAATTACTCAAACAGCTTGGTGACGAAAGCCTAGATGGTTTGTTCTAGTGCTATCATCAGTACCACTTCGCATGCATAACGCCTGTACTCATCTGTACACCATATCACGGATTCGGTCATTCCTTCTTCATGGAACGAAACGCGTGGATGAGATTGATCCCTGGACCACCTTTGTGAAGACGCAGTGAAAGGGGGATCCCGGCGAACTAAGTATCACTACTGTTAATCACTGTTTTCCGAGTCATGGCTGTCTTCGTCGGTGTCTTCATCACTCCATTCGTCGTTGTCTTCATCGCTCCAGCATCTCACTTTCACCACCAAAATCTTGTTCGTTCTCAGTACCATCAGCATTACCGCCACCGTCTCATCACCACTATCATCTTTGACACCACCCTGACTGCTGTCAGGACCCCCCAAAATGCTGTCAACACCCTGATCCTTGAAGGGCCAAAAATCCGTGATTTTGTCCGGACGTTTTTTGGGCAATTTTGGGAGTTTTTTATCCGGATTTACCTGAGGCTTCCCTGCGGGGCGAATTTTATCCGGATTATGGATCAGGCATTTTCGGGGACCCGGAAAATTTCGCCCTTTTTCTTTTATTTTTATTTTTATTTTTATTTTTAAAACCTCAATTTATATTCCGGCGCCCGATCGCAGTCCGGTCTTGTACACTAAGTTACAAATTTAACGAGAACTACATACGAAGAGTATTGGAGAGTAATGCCCTGTGGTCATGGCACATGTGTGGAAAGATATATGAATATCCAAGAGTGGGGTCTGCCCATGGAACAAGTCCACCAGAACAGACCCCATATATAAACTACATATGCCCGTAGGCAGAGACCGTAGTAACTAAAGAGACGTGAAAGGAAAGAGAAACCAAAACACTGAAACCACCCAATAACTTAGGGTGGGGGAGGAAGGAGCAACCTCGAAACTCGGGGGCAGAATGGAGTTTGCGCTAACCGTCGACAGCACTGGTGGCGGCGGTACGGGCAAAGTTGGGTGACAAGGGCGAGGTAGCTGTCCCTTGAAAGGTTTTGAGATCACGATTGGTGACAGGGAAGACGGAGCCCCATTCGGATGTGGGTGGCAGGTCGAGGTGGACCTTACTACTAACCTTTGAGAGGTGTTTGCAAGGTGGAAGTTACTCGGTAAGAGCATTGAAACGAAGGAAGTGAGTCTGGGGATGAGCGCGAGCGATATCTCTATCACACACACAAACACCAAACACAACAACGAAGACCGAACAAGTCTCGCGATGTGTATTTCTCAATCAATATAGTTCGGGGTGATGAGTGGGATCACTCAGGATGCGACTCTTCCAAACAACAATTGAATAACTCGTTTAGCGATGGCTCGATAAGTCTCGAACAAGACTTAGAGATAGTTCTCAATAGATAATGAACCGATGTTTGTGATTTCCGAACCAACAAGACTTCGTGAACACGATCTCGACCGAATACGAACACGACAATGACCAATACGACCGATAGATAACACAATTTGACGATTGACAAGTTCTCGAACACACAAAACACAATTGCGACTGACTTCCGATGCAAACCAAACGATCTCGAGGCTTCAATGATACTTGCGAACGACGACAGATGCACAAGACAAATGCTATCAATTCTGGGGCACAATCTAACCTAACCTATCTACCACGAAACTACGAGATTTTATACATGAGCAGCAATAAATATAGAAAAAGGTTGCATGTGGTATCGATAAATGGTATCCAGTCAAGTGACCTTCGCTAGAGTCGTTTCGATGTGCCCATGTGGTAGACAACACCACAGGTACGCCCCTTTTCCATATCCGAACCTCTGCCGCACTGGAGAGGCCACTATTTCAATATCTTGGTTTTGCGATGTACCCGGGACGATGCCGATTAGTTACCGTGAGGTTTCAGCTGCATCAATTAAGGGTCGCCTTGATAAGCCACCCATCAAATTCGGTCCCTATCAAAGTTCACCATAAGGTCACGTTGATCGCGACGTATCAAACCCGATCTCGGTCTGTATCATCTGATGTCATTTTGATATTCCTGATATGGACAATTTGGACGTGAAGCACGGCGCACGTTGACCAAACCTCTCGCGAGAATGTCTCCGGTCAAGCCCCGATGTATGGTAGACAGTGCTAGTGTCATCGATAACTCCAATATAACCCATCTCCTTGTTTCACGCTTCGTCGCAAGAGGCACTCGATAGTCTTTTCTATCTCGCGAGACGATCCCATAGCTCTCGAGTATCATAGCTAAGCCCATAGTGGTGACCAGCGCTATGTCCTACATTGCCAGGGTCGCTGGTCTCTCTCTCTAACGTCGCCACTAAGTCCTCAGAATCGGAGCTCATCTAGGACTCTCTATATCCCTTAGAGATAGTGTGAAAGGGTGCAAAATGCGCAGATTTTAGGCCTAGACGCATCACGGCCTTATCATCTCCCCCACACTAAATCCTGACTGTCCCAGTCAATCCTATCTAACGACAGCGATATGACCAGTCCACTCTAGCACCGCTTTCCATATATTCAAGTTCCACCCCAAAATGTGTTCTCGCGAGACGGTCCCACTTGACACGCCGCACTGTGGACACAAAGTCCGCACTCGGCCCCCACTGGCCTCATGTTCGCCTATACCAAGTAACATCAAAGGTTTGCCGTTCTCACGACCTAACTCCACGCTGATGGATCTTGACAGATAACTTCCTCCACAGTAGCCTCGCGAGACTTCCAATTCCCATAAAGGCTGGGGCAGTCTGCCTCATTCTCCAGTTCTCACTTTTCCTCTTGTTCAACATGACCACGTCTCCGAATGAGCTCTACACTCGCCTTTCTAAATTGGAGGTCGAACTCAATATCCTCACCGATCTCAACCAACTCCGCAAGTCCGGAGAAGCACAGGTTCGGGAAATCTTATCAGAACTTCACAATACACTGGTAAGTGATGCTTGCGAGACCCCGTTTCCTACTCAAACATTTCTTCTTTCAGGTCGCGGCTGCAGGTTGTGTGGATGACTACACCGAGCGGCTCTTAAACACCATCGCGTACAACTTATACCGCACCAGCTACACGATGGACCGCCGCTGGTGGAAATGGTGGCCCGACCTTCATGGGCAAACCCTCCAAGACCTCCCCGAGGTGAATCGTTTGCTTATTTGTTTTTGCTAATTTCCACATTACATTTATGCAGGATCGCCTACTGGAAGAGGACGAGGCCGTCCCCGTCCCCAAACCGTCCATCTCTAGCGGGAAACGACCCGCAAAGCTCATCGCGAAAGCCGTGGAGTACATGACGGCCGGTCCAACTTCACCCAACATTGAGGACAAGAGCAAGTCGACCTCTCGCGCTGCACGATCTAAGCCTGTGACCCGTGCTAGCGGTAAGCGTGCGGCTCCCCATTCGCCTCCCAGTCAGGGAGCTCTCAAGGTGAACTTCCTGATCATTTCTTTTACTTCTTACTAAATTTCCTTCCAGAAACGTCGCTCCAATATTGGTCGTCAAGCTTCGCAAGCAGAAAGCGAGGACCACGTCATCGAGGTGGTCGACGCGCACACCCCCGCCAGACCTCAACCCGTCGCTAAAAGGCCCCGTGTCGTAACAGCGCCCGCGGCCACTCAGAAAGTTCCCGCGAGGCCCCCTACTCAACCCGAACCGAAACCCGCCACGGTCGCGAAAGAAGGTACTGCCCTCAAGGCAGATGAGTTGCGACAACTCCGTGTTGTGTTGCCCGTTATGGTACGTTTTCTTTCTTCCTGACTCATTCTATAGTTAACTATGTCTTTTCTTAGCCCAGCCTTCCCTGCCTTGTTTGCGCTGGTGGACCAAGTGTGGCTCGCTGCCGTTTCCAAGGTTGGGGCAAGAAGTGCTCCAACTGCCAGAGCGGTAGCCAGGTAGGGTGCTCTTTTGAGGTGAGTGGTGAACGTGCGGAACTCCTCGCGACCATGGCCCACGCCTTCAGTCAATCGAGCACGGCTGGTGCGTTCTACCATCTGCCCTCTTTTCCTAGCCGCTGACAATTTATTTCCAGCCATCCGCGAGACCCTTGTCGACATCCATGCCTCGACTGCTCTCCACTTCCACCTCTCGGAAGCCTTGTCGGCCATCGCCGCTCGTCGCGAGCGGTCCATTACCCACTTCCTTCACCAGCTGGCTCAGCTGTATCGTCGCGAGGGCGACTTTCCTCAGGGCCTGGTAGCTGATGAGGGGGCTCGCCAGGAGCTCTTCGAAGTCTTTGGCCTCGCTCAATTCGACCCTCCCGCTGGTCAACAGTCCTCCCGCGAGAATCCCATCTTTGTCAAGAAGGTTTCGCCTGTCCATGAATCAGACTCGGCTTCTGACGAGGACTCCCCTGTGGAGGAAGATGCCGATGAAGTCGCGAAGGATCTGTTCGTTCAGGGGTCGTCTCACGATGTCGCCTAGGTACTGCAGGCCTTCTTTCTTTTTTATATTTGCACATGTCGCGGGCTATAAGCCCATATATTTTCTCTGTATACACTCGCTGCGGGCTTACGCCCAAATATATTGCTTTTCTTCGTTCTTTGATTAAGTCCATTAAGGGCCTCCTGTTCAGAACTACAGTATTTCTAAGTCTATCGCGAAGACGTTGGACGAAGTCTCGTTTTACTTTGATCATTATGCTGTTTGGTACTCAGGGGTTTGGTATATCTATTTGACGGTGATTATGTCTTTCTGATATCTCCTTCCGAGATTCTGCTCTTTCATGTTCTGTTTCATTTATGGCGATTTGAGGTTCGCAATTGTACTGGAACAGGCTCGCGACCCCCCACTCCCCCACACTAAAGAATACAACTCTCTGAGTTGGACGTCGCTCTATTCCGTGAAGGCAAGACTAGCATCGCGAAGCTACCCCTGTCGACTATCACAAGGACTGACTATCCCCTCATAGAGGGAACCACCGTGCCTAACCACGCAATCCCGGGCGCCACTACCATCCGGTATAGCACGGCCTCAAAAAAAACTTTCGTTACTAAGTTGCCAGGGAAGCTATAAAAGCCCGCGACCACTCGAAGAGTCAACTCTACCCTCACCCTAGCACAAATCAACACCGCTAGACAAACTCGCCCTCGGGTCACACGCCGCCTCTAAAAGAGATGTCTAATGAAGACGAAACCCAGGCCGTGAAAAAGGTCTTAGCCTCGCTCATCGGTTCATTCCCGGACGATCCTCAGGCACCCCCCAAGAAACTGCCAACCTGCTCCGAAGCATACCTCATCTGTCGGTACGCGTATGACGACCTCAAAGTACGTCGCGACAGCGCACCGAACCTTGTTTGACCATTCCAACTATTCCGTCAGCCTCTAAATCTCCGTCATGCACATATTTCCAATGAGTACCTCAAGGACGCACAACTTGCGGACCACATTTTCGTAGCTAGGAACGGCCTACAGGCGTTCCATGACAAGAACAAGTCTTGGAGACTCCCGCCCATGTTCTTTACCCTCAAGGACATGGTCGTGTACATACAATACCTGCGTCAAGGACCTACAGCCACCGAGGAGACCGCACCTCCACCTGCAAGTGATCCTCTGGCCAACAGCAAGAAACCCAAAGTGAGTCGACGCGAGAGCTGGAGTCCGTCCCCCGCACTAATTGAATGGCTCGACCAGGTCAAGGTAACTGATCCCGACGCCGATCTCAATCTCGATGTCTCTAATATCCCGGACGCAAACAGCCCGTCTGCCGCCGCGGAACCCGAACTAAACCAGTCGGGGACAGCGACGACAGCGACGGAAACGCCGAGTGCCCCGCCGAACCTCATAAGCGATCGCGAGATGATGAATCTGATCATGAGGTCTGTCATTATTCTTATACTACCTTCCAACTTCCACTGGTATTGAAGCTGCTTCTCGCTACTGTGCAAGAAGATGGACGTCGACCCCGAGACCCTCCATCCCATTACTGCGGATGATGGGTCTGCCAAGAAGTCCGTTACAGCTCCCTCAACGGAGAAATCATCGTCCGGCACGGTACGTCGACATACTGCCCCCGACAATCTCTGCTAATTTTCCCCATATCACAGAAAGGGTCTGGGTCGAAGGGCAAATCGGCCCCGGGTCCCAAATCCAACAAGAAACTGCGGCTGGAGACCAAGGAAGCCCCGTTCAAGGACACAGCGCCGGTGGGACCAGCACAAGTGGAGCAGCGAGGCAATTTCCACAAAGAAGGTACCGTACTAAACATATCCGCCTTCTTTATGCAACGCTAATATGTCACCCCGCAGCTGCTCGCTTCGCGATGGACAATCCTCTCGCAAACAAGATCCTCTCGGAGACTGGGTCGATCCTGGAGACGCCCCTGACACACACCGAGAAGTCCCTTCGTGACACCGAGGCCCTCATCCGATCCCAATTTCTCACTACAATTTCTTCTCTTGATTACAACTTAAAGTATGCACAATACCTTAAGCAGTGACACAACCTTCTCCTTTCTGAATTGAAGGAGCAGTATGAGTATACTGCCCTTCACCTTTCCTGCCACAGCAAAAGCCACATGTCCCCTTGTAGAGGTTTTTACTGTATAGTCCGTAATACAGGTCTTCCTCTGCTGGCACATAGGCGTTCGATATGATCGCTAAGTCATTCCAACACGGCCCTAGGCCTCGCGAGATCATACCAGTGGTGATTTCCTTCAAAGTAAGTGCCGCGAGCCCGGTCATTCATCATCCGAGCTGGAATCCTTGTCTGAGACTGCCCCTGCATCATCCACGGTAACCTCGCGAGGCGTATCCTCAAACCTGTCATTCTTATCTATGTACAGCCTCGTTCCGTCGAACCACAGGTCCTCACCGCTGTCCTTAGCAGTCTTGGTCGAATTTTTCAATCCTTCCAATGTCGCTTTTGTAATATCGATGAAGTCTAAAACCCCTTTAGGGACTGCAATGGCACGTCTCGCATGGTAGGGAACGAGTCTAAATGCTGCAACCTTCTCATGCCATACCGACCCATCCAGTTCCGCGATGATGTATGCTCCACCTTTATTCCTCGCGACGACCACCATAGGACCGAAGTACCTGGGCTTCATTTTCTTGTCGAGACTATTTTCAACCGCTGTATTGCGGACTAACACTAGATCTCTCTCTCTAAAGTCATAATCTCTGATTTTATGCTGGTGCTCTTGCTCATAATGAAGTACTGCTGTCATCTTGGCACACGTAACCCGCTTATGCATCTCATCGACATGCACTTTGTGCTTCGCGAGCGCACAAGCCCTAAATCCGATCAGGTCTGCCATTGACAGCGGCCCATCTGGAAGTTTCACTAGCCACGTCGCCTCAACAATATCTAGGGGAAGGATGGGATGCGCCCCTGTACACACCAAATATGGCGAGCATCCCAAACCCTTCCGAATTGTGATCCTATCTGCCCACATCATATGGTGGAAGAACCAGAACCACTTGCCGATATCACCGCCTGTGGCCTTAAACAAAGCCTGACGAACGTCCCAATGCGGCCTCTCAATCCGTCCATTTGCTCTAGAATTATAAGCCGATATCATAATCCCCTTAATTCCATACTTCTGTTCTATCCAGGCCAAAGCTTTCTTGAATGGCCCCGCGTTATCGGTCACAATCATTACCATACCGCCCCACCTACATAGTATGTCTTCAAAGAGCCAGTGCCCAACAGTCCGACCCGTTTCTTGCCTTAGCGGCCGCCCTTCCATCCATGTTGATAGTGCACAGCGGCCGTGAACAATGTATTTACAACCGTTCGACACCGGCGTCATGTGTAGCGTATCGGCATGCAGGACCTGAAACAGACCCGGCGTATGGGTTACCGTAGGAGGAATGCGAACCAATGTCTTCTGTCTCAGCTGACATATATGACAAGTCTGGACATATAGGCGAACGTCGCGCTCATATTCTGGCCACCAGAATCTTTGCACAATAAGCTCCTTTGTTGCATAGAAGCCGCGGTGCGCAAGGCTATCATGGGACGCCCTCATCATGTACATGTGATGCCCCTTCTCGACCACTAGTTTGTGCTTTCCCTCGCTACCTCTTCTATAGAGCCGGCCATCATCAGCGACAAAGAATTGTCTCGCCTGCTGCACGAACTGTTTATACTGTCGGTCATTCAGGCCGTTTGGTCTCACAAAAGGGTCCTCAAGCCAAATCTTGATGTCAGGAATGCGGTCATCCTGCAACTTCGCGGTTATCGTGCGATGATCCTCATCATAAGGTTCTCGCATCGATTCATCCCATTTCAAAGAGTCGTCGGGCAACGCCGGTTCCCCCATGAATTGCGAGAGCAGTCCGGCCTTACACACTTGCCCAAGATATAATCGTTCAATATTCGATCTCTCGTGAGCGTCAGCAAGCTCTCCCCAGAAGTCTTCAACTGACGTAGCCCAAAGATAACCACCGTGTGTGTCTATCTTTGTTTTAAACTCGTCGAACTCTAACAGGTCATTCTTTTCCGCATTAGGGATACCATTTTCCTTATCGGGATACTCGTACCATGGCGGTCCATCTGGTTCATCCACCCAGTCCTCCTCGATATGGTAGGTTTCATCCCCCGGTTGCGCTTCTCGCCTCGATAGACCATCGGGTGCGAAGGTCTTGCCTGGCACATGCCTTAGTGTGAAGTGGAACATCAAAATGTAATCAATCCACCGATTTATAGCAGTGTTTGGTCCAAGACCAGGATTATTGAGCATCCCCTTGATATACTTCGCATCGGTCTCTATAACCAGGTTCCGACAGCCCAAGAGCCAAAACTTTGCCTCCTTCAATGCGCAAAATAAACCATACAATTCTCGCTTTGGTTGTGACTATCTGGCCTCACGCTCATTTAGTGTTATTGATGCGAACTTCGCATACGTCCTCTTCTTAGAATCACCCTCCTCCTCTTGACAGATATAGAAGCCAACCGCCCGCCACGAGGAGTCTACGCAAAGGACCACCGCACCTCCACAATGATAATCTATTGGCTTGATTGTGGGGGACGCCACTAAAGCATCCTTTATGTCTTGCATGGCCTTCTCCTGTTCAGATCCCCAGACAAAGAGTTCACGACTTCGCGTCAACTTGACTAGAGGTTCCGCCTTCTTCGCGAAGTCTCTAATAAAGTTTCAACAAGTGCCAGCCGTTCCAAGGAAAGACCGCACATCATGTATATCTTTGCAAGGTCCCCAGCGGCTTATAACTCCGAACCTATCTGTCTCGGGTCTCCGTCCTTCGTACGTGCAACAATGGCCAACTACCACTATCTCGCTCGCGCATACTAGCGACTTATACCCAGAGAACGTTCCTCCACTATACCACATTCTCTGTAACACTCTATTCACATTCTGTACATGTTCCCATACAAATCGCCTAATGCCTGGATTTTCTTCTATAGTTTCGTATCTGCCATCAGGCAACTCGTATCGCGTAGATGAGCCGTGAACCGCCACATCGTCGATGTAGGGAATAGTAACATCTGGTATTCCGTCCTGCAATATACAGTGCCTCACAAAACTGATTCAATGTTTGTTGCTTTTTGAATACCTTCAAGATAACTCTGCAAAGAATACCAATTGAATTAAACCTTTGGTATATAATTGAAAGCCCTACTTCAGGGCTTTCAGAATATAAAGGAATCATATGATTTAGATCAGAATCCATGGAGATATGATTAAATTAAATCAGCAACTCATTGAATCAGTTTTGTGAGTACCTATGGCAATTATCAGAATCAAATGCTTCACTGGTTGTATGGTAACCAGTTGTCATGACTTACTGATGGAACTTGAATAGAACCCTGATGGGTTGTCAAGGAAAGTTGTATAAGAAGAATCCGACCTCAACAGTCTCCATAATTAATCATGCGTCCTATCTCCTCTTCCCACAAGGAAAACATTCTTTCTCTGGCCTCCAATGGTCACTCCACTCGTCATATTGCCTCTAACACAGGTGCGTCAGACCAATGTCCCTCTCGGAAACATTGTGAACAAATGATAATCTAATATAGTATTTTTTAAGTTGGTAAATGATGTGACCATTGATTGGAAACATGTTATATAAGCACAAGCTCAGCCATCAATGTTTTCACGAGACAAATCTTATGGAAATATTGAATAAAGTTATGATTTTTCATACAAGATTCCCATGAAACACATAGGGATAACATTCTGCATAAGATCTGTTTGTTTATTCTTTTTTTGTTCAAGGTTTGATTGCATGTGTGCTCGATGAATACACACCGATCAAAGTCTTTATGTTTTCTCCATGTTCTCGCCATGTACACAAAGGTCTCATAGGCAAATAACACTAAATATAAAGTCACAGTGAGCCTAGTATAGAACTGTTCCTCACACAAAGGTTATATGATCAATGTTCCACTTGAGATAATTAATGTTCTACTTGTGTTCCTGTTTTTCTGACAAACACAATGGGCACATTTATTATATAACTCTGATGTGATCAATAAGTCAATATTGTGCTCATTGCAAGTTTATATTTAGTGTTCTTTGTCCATGGGGCCTTTATGTACGTGGCGAGAACATGGAGAAAACATAAAGACTTTGATCGGTGTGTATTCATCGAGCACACATGCAATCAAACCTTGAACAAAAAAAGAATAAACAAACAGATCTTATGCAGAATGTTATCCCTATGTGTTTCATGGGAATCTTGTATGAAAAATTATAACTTTATTCAATATTTCCATAAGATTTGTCTCGTGAAAACATTGATGGCTGAGCTTGTGCTTATATAACATGTTTCCAATCAATGGTCACATCATTTACCAACTTAAAAAATACTATATTAGATTATCATTTGTTCACAATGTTTCCGAGAGGGACATTGGTCTGACGCACCTGTGTAACCTGGGTGTCAGCCAACCAACTGTCTCCAGAGTGCTTCAGAATCTTCTTCCTCATCGCAATCTCTCTTCTGGTGGTTGTCCATCCAAGCTTTCTCCCACCAACACACGAAACATACTTTCACAAATCACCTCAGGGAGAGCCTCCAATGCTGTGCAGGCTACCAAACACATCAACACTGTCATCTCCAATCCTGTCTCCCCAGAAACTGTGAGAAGGGTTCTCAGAAAACATGAATTCAAGGCTGTAACAAAGAAGAAAAGACCTTTCTTAAAGGCCATACATCGGAAGAGGCGGTTGGTATTTGCTATGAAGCACAGGGAATGGACAGTGGAGGACTGGAAGAGGGTTATTTGGTCAGATGAGACCAAAATCAACAGGTTTGGGTCAGATGGCAAGGAATGGGTCTGGAAAAAGAAGGGTGAGGGGCTTATTGAAAGAGAGGTTCAGGGCACAGTCAAGTTTGGGGGAGGAAATATTATGGTTTGGGGTTGTATGGGTTGGGAAGGTGTGGGGAGACTTGCAGAGGTTGAGGGGAGGATGGATGCTGATCAGTATGTGTCCATTTTGGAGGACAATTTGCTGCCCAGCATGGAGGAGAGTGGAATCTCTGAAGAGGAGATCATTGTTCAGCAGGACAATGACCCAAGCACATCTCCAAGAAGGCCAAAAAATGGATGGACAGCAAGAATATTGCCCTGCTGGATTGGCCTGCACAGTCCCCAGACCTCAATCCTATTGAACACCTCTGGGTTCATATTAAAAGGAAGTTGAATGAATATCCAACACCACCCAAGGGAGTCTGGGAGATTTGGGACAGAGCAGCAGAGGTGTGGAATAATATAGAGCCAGAAGTGTGTCAAAACCTGATAGAAAGTATGCCAAGAAGGGTAGAGGCAGTAATCAAAGCTAAGGGGGGTATTACCAAGTACTAAAGTATAAAATACTGTATTTATTGTACATACTCACAAAACTGATTCAATGAGTCCCTGGAGTAATTTGATCATATATTGATCATCTTTTATGGGAATTACATAATTATTGCAGATTCCGAGAGTCCTGAAGCAGGGCTTTTAACCAGGTACCAATACCTTCTTTTGATTGGCATTATTTGCAAAGTTATTTTGAAGGTATTCACAAAGTAGCAAACATTGAATCAGTTTTGTGAGGCACTGTATGTGTAACATCATCGTGAAAGATCGGTACCAAATTTGTCCAACCCATTGGTAAAGTGACCAATCTTTGAGCACTGATAGGGAATAGTAACATCAGGTATGTCATCTTGCAATATATGTGTAACATCATTGTGAAAGATTGGTACCGAATTTGTCCAACCCATTGGTAAAGTAACCAATCTTTGAGCACCGAATGGCATCTGAAATGTGATCAAGTCGCGAGACTGGACCGCTAACTTTTGCTTGTCATATCCCACATAGAGATCGAACATTCCACCACAAGCACGTCCCGCAAAATGGTTGGCTAATTCCTCCATTGCCGGGGGAAGGCCCGAATGTGCTATAGTGACTTGGTTCAACGGTTCTAGACTGTGTACGATACAGAGACTCTTGCCATCCTTTTTCAATACACAGAACCACCGGGATCTGTATGAGGAATTCGACGGTTCGTACACGCCCGCGGCCATCTTCGTCCTTATTATCTTACACACTTCATCATGTATCCCAGGCGGAATAGGAATATTTCTTAGTACCCACGGAGTGTGCGGTACCATGGGTATCTGTACCGGAGGAAAGAAATCCTCGCAAAAGCTACCACGCTCCGAATCATCCCATGCAAAAGCCTGATTCTGTTCACTCAATAAATGATGTATTAGTTTCATTTCTTCTTTCCAGAGAAAATCATGGTTGTGTATACTGTCCATGTGCTCCATCCTTTCCTGGGTGTAGCGACCCTTGGGCGCAAACCCCGGTGGTTTTGGGTTCAACTTTGGTAACTCCGCAAGGGGGTCCCCTTTTATCTCGCGAACTATGCGAAATGTCTTGGACAACTCTCCCAATACTGGTCGCACCTTTTTGTCAACGGGTTTATATTTCTTACCCGCTAGCACTTGTACAATCCCACCATGATATTGGTCTAATATTTCTTGTTCGTCATCGCAAAGCCATTCTGGATGTTCCCTCGATTTTCCGTCCCAATATGCCCCTAAAAGGACCTGTGCGTTCTCGTCCGCGACACTATCTCGCGACGCTTCGAGATACAGGTCTCTAATTTCGTCTCTCGTAAATTTTCCATTTTCCGCAATGCCATAAGCCATTATATATGGTCTCTCGATATCGCTAGAATCGATGTTTATAATTATCTCTCCCTGGTGGCCGACCAGTTCATCAAAGATTGAAAACCCGTACCATCTGCTTCAGTGGTGGGCCGTTTCCTCTTCAATAGATCAGGATCCTTTCCTCGTTCCGACGTCGCGATCATGATCTTCTGACTAGTATTCGGACACTTGATGGTCAGGAGTTGTCCTCCATCTCTATCATTTTGATAATTACTACAAGTTACCGCATCGAAAGGTCGCCCCAAAAGCACTCTATAGGCTGGCTCATTTATAATATGGACCTGCAGATAGACTACAATGTGATCAAAACGGAACGGCACATTTTGCGATAGTCCCAGCGACTTTTCGATTTGCTTATTGGCACTTTGCATATGGATGCATATATCTGGATCCCACGAAAGCCTCATCGCGATGGCTGCAGCCTTTGACATCGAGACGATCTGGGAGCCTCCATCAAGAATACACTGTTCTTCCATCATTCCATTCACCACGGCACTTACTGTCCGAAGACTCTGCGATTCCTGTGCGACATATACTGGTTTAGGTGCTGTCCCAGGTGGCAAACTCTCGAGATACTGTAAGACGGGGTCCGAGACGACCACTGAACCGACAGGTAGGTTGTTTATAGTCTGTTCCATGATCATGAACGACGCCACTGGCAATTCATCTACTTTAACTATATCTTCTAGTTCGTTTGTTTGGGCAAACTTTTTCCAATATGACAACTGGCTGTCGTCCATTGAATCTAGCAGGTTCAACGCTCGAACGTTCACAGGTACTCTCTTCCTAGTCAATAGCTTTCGCAATTCCTCTTGTACTACTTTATCTGCCCTCAATAAATCACCCAATGCAATCGTGATCGGAGTCTCGAGCACTGCCGAGACCACGACACCCTTCGATTGTTCTTCGATAGGTGCCTTGCTGCGAAACACTGGTCCCTTTCAATCAACATCGGGGATGGTCTCGCGGTCGGGTCTTTTATTTTTACCAAGGGGAACGAAAGCGACTTCTGATACATCACGAAACGGCAAATCAACTGCTGGTCTAGTGACTTCTTCGCGGGTAAACGCTCGGTCACTATCTTTTTGGGTGACAGACTTTGTCTTGGCCGATGGCTTCGGCGTTAACTCAGGTTCTGCCTCATCATCATCGCTATCTACTTCCTCGACTTCTTCAATATCTTTTTCTATTTCATTTTCTGTTTCACTATCTGGGTCTCGGTTTTTCAGTCCGTTTCTCTGGCGATTTGGCATGATTCTTTTCAACCCTAGACCTTGCTGGAATCTGCTTCGCCTTCCTCAAATGTTCTAAAAATCCGATTCCTTCTTGGCGTTCCCCGATCGGGTGACTACGAATTGACTGATGTCCTGCATTGCTTTAGTCATCGCGAGGAATGCTTCCTGCATATCGGGCTTTCCCGAAGTACCCTCAGGCTCATTGA
The DNA here is from genome assembly GCA_963565915.1 of Entoloma clypeatum. NCBI lineage: Eukaryota > Fungi > Basidiomycota > Agaricomycetes > Agaricales > Entolomataceae > Entoloma > Entoloma clypeatum. The sequence continues at coordinate 51,334 of OY751488.1, read as the reverse complement.
TGGGTAACTGTTGCTGGACTGGCATCATTCCCGGCATCGCGACTCGATTCTGCAGTGCCACGTTCTGGGGAACTGGGTTTGATATTCCAGACATAAAAGAATTCTGAACTGGGGTATAGTGCACGGGAACCGCCGGAGCAGTACTGTATGGTTGCGTATACATATTGAAATTATTAAATGGCTGCTGAACCGGGTTTAACGGTGGGACTGCCGTACCGGCCTGTTGTTGTGCTATGAGATTGTTCAATGCCACGATCTGTTGGTCGCGCTTGGCCATCCCTTCTTGCATCAACCGCAGATTCCCGTCTCGCTGATCGCGAGGCTTATTCGTAAACAGAGAGTAGTCTGAATTGTCCTGTATTTGCGCAAGGTTGAGTAGGCCAGGAGCTTGCTCGTCTTCGAAATATCCTTGATACAATTGCTTATTGGCCGACAATTGTTCTACCCGATCCTTCTGACTAATATTACTAGGCTCACAAGGAATGTAGCCTCCGTCTGGCAAACGGATCCCTTGTGGGGTGGCTTTAATTTTTCCTTGCGCTAGATGCGTCTGAAGTTCAGTACACTCTCGAAGGAAATGGTGCGGCTTGTAGCAATAGTGACAACATCCCAGAGGCGCCCCACCACTGGGTGCCGCTCACGGTTCCTGTTTGTACTGTTGCTGAGGGCCTGCCTGCATCGCTTGAAGCGTTTTCATAATTCCTTGCGTAGATTTCTCGAAGCCTTCAACTCTATCGGTCAACAATGCCTGACTCTGCACCACAGACTCAAGCATTTGCTTGATCTTTACCGCCGATGACGGATTGGACATAGGAATAGCGACATTGGAGGGAGCGGCTCGCGACGTATAATTATTGGAAGCAGTGAAACCATTATGGTGCCTCGCCATTTTCTCGACAATTTCTATTACGACACTCAAGTCTACAAGATTATCCTGATGTCTCACTGCAGGTGCTGCGGCATTATTTGCTGTGGCCGCGGTGTCCACCATGGACAATCTCAACTTGACCGCTTCTGCGAAGTCGTCGTTTAAACAACTCAAGAACCTCCCCACTAGCTCACGATTGGAGATACAACCATTCGCACCAGTCAGTTTCTTAGCTTCGGCTTTGAAACTACGTTTTAGGGACATAAGCTCATCCAGATTTCCTAGTCCCAGACGACTGTGCTCCTTGCAGATACTCGATAATCTGGCCAAGGTACCGTCGTGTCTGCTCGCTACCACTGGGTAGTTGTTTATTAACTCTTTCTTATACTCCTCCCATGTTCCTGTAGCGTGGGAATCGAGGGTTGTCCATTCTTCTTCAGAGACACTATCTGCATAGCCTCCGATTAACTTTTTCTTTTCCACGATATCGGTTATACCTGCGTGGTCAAAGCAGATTTCGACTTCATCAATAAATCTTAAAAGCTCGGAGGCTTTTTCTTTATCAAATCTCGGCGCTCCTCGTTCACTTCGACGTGGCATTCTCAAACCATTCCTTGGTGCAGTTGCTGCAACATTCTGTGTATTTGTAGCCATTGTATATGTCGACAATTGACTGTTAAGATTTTGATTTTGAGTTTCTATTGGTTGCACAATGAATACTGAATGCTCTCGCGATGCTAGTAGCCTTTCCAATTCAAGGTTTTCTAGTGTTCTCTTTCGAGTATGCTTTATGGGCTCTTCGAGAGGTCCTACTAGTTCTGCCCCTGCTTTCGATAGACTACGGGTCACGCGCTCGCGAGCCGTTTCAATAGATTGTGAATTTGTTGCTTTTGAAGATGACACTTTTAGAGATGTTGTCTTCGGGTTATGACCGCTCGCGAGACCTCTTTTATGAACTGGAGGCTTCCACGAGTTTGCTTTAACGTGTTTGCTGCTAGATGCAACAGTGGGTTTGCTTGTAGAGGACAGGGTTATCTCTCAAGCGAGAACTATAACTAATTCCTTGAGAGGAACTGTATCGAGCCGATACTGAGTAAATTTGTTATTTTAGAACCACCCCTCGCGGTGGGCTCCAGATGAAACGAAGGAAGTGAGTCTGGGGATGAGCGCGAGCGATATCTCTATCACACACACAAACACCAAACACAACAACGAAGACCGAACAAGTCTCGCGATGTGTACTTCTCAATCGATATAGTTCGGGGTGATGAGTGGGATCACTCAGGATGCGACTCTTCCAAACAACAATTGAATAACTCATTTAGCGATGGCTCGATAAGTCTCGCAGGTAGTCAACCTACACTGTATTGTAATATACAGTCTAGCGAACGCATACACTGTATGGTAAATTACGGAAGCAGCGAATTCGCTAGAGCACCAGCGAATTCGCCACGGCGGGCGGCGACAGAATGAAATGTGGCCGGCGACAAGTCAATGCGGCCGGCAACAAACTCTATGCCCCCGGCGACAAACTCAATGCAGCCGGCAACAGTCAATGCAGCCGGCGACAACGATCGGCCGACGACAGTCAAATGAAATGTGGCCGGCGACAACACATCAATCGACAGTCAAATGTTGGCTGGTGACGATGTCAATCCAGCCGGCGACAACAGGTCAATCCAGCCGGCGACCCTCAAATGAAACGTGGCTGGCGAAAAAACTCAATGGTCACCGGCGAAAGGAAGGACCGGCGAAAAGGTTGAAAAGGACCAGCGAAAGGTGGCCGGCGACAAAACTCAATGCGGCCCTCAATGCGGCCGACACCAGGATTGCCGTTGTCATCTTGACGGAGTAGTCCGTCGCGGCATGAGACATTGATCTCGCCTGGACGTGTCGCCGGCACAAGACATGTCCTGAGACCGGCGACACGGCGAACACGTACCGGCGAAACAATGGTCGGCGAAACGATGGTCACCGGCGAAAGGAAGGACCGGCGAAAAGGTTTACCGGCGAAAGGAAGGGCGGCGAAAGGAAGGATTGGCGAAAGAATGTCGGTGAAAGGATGTCGAAAGGATGTCGGCGAGGAATCAAGCCGGCGACAACAGTCATCTGTTACAAACCAGGAGGTGTTTCACGTTATCCTATTTTACATTGCAACCCCTAATGTACCTATTCCCCATCGCCCAACCGCCCACCCGCACCCTCCCCATCTTGTTCCTGCATTGCCCCACGATCTATATTGATGATCCTGTCGGCGATATTGTCGCTGACCATCTCATCAACCATTCGCCGGGTGTCAGCCGCCTGGCGCCGGGAAGTGTCAAGGGTGTGGATCCTGTGTACCTCTGCATGGTACAGACGGTGTGCAGCATCCTTGTAGCTGATGCCCAGCTGTGCCTGGAGGGCTTTGACCTCCGCATGAAGCACGAGAAGTTCTCTATGGCTCAAACCCTATAGAAAGCGGTGAGAGCAAAACACACAGGGGAGGGAAATGACATACTGGTACAGCGGGTGCTGGGACAGTACCCCGGTTGATGAGGCCTGAAGACAGGGCTTCCATAGAAAGGGGCTGAGGAGCAAGGAGGTCAGCCGGATGAATAAGACGCTGATCGGCGAAACATAGCAAAAGGCTGCTCGGCGAAAAGACCAGCGAACAAGACAAACAAGACCGGCGAACACTGCACGGCGAATAACCGGCGAAGAGCATCGGCGAATGACCGGCGACAACTTGTCGGCCAACAAATATCGGCGACGATGCTCATCCGCACACATGAGGTGGATGGAGTCAAGGAATGTGGTGGTGGGTGGTATGGGGAACAGCTCACCCCTCCTGCGGCGTGCTCCACATCAAGAGAGCGCTGCATCTCTGCCATGTTCAGGGCCAGATCCGTGGCAGGGACAAGGAAATTTGGCACCAGATACTCGTGCCCATCTGGGGTGGTATCTATTGTATAGCCCGGCGGCACATCGCGATGGGGTTGGTGGGATGGGGCAGACATGAGGAGTAGCAGAAAAGAAGGCGACCGGTGGGAATTAGGTTGCCGATCATCACAATGATCAGGGCGGAAGTAGTCACGTGTTAGAAAAGTTTGTTTTTTTTTGTTTATTCAACGGCGAGCGGCGATTACACGTGTTTCCAACTCATCTACCTACCTACTACCAACACATTTCCACAACACCGCCCTCAAGATGTCTGCTACTCCCCGCAAGACCGAAGACATTGTCGCCGACTTCGCCCGTTTCGATGCCACCATTCGCAAGGGGATGGCTGATGGGACCATCATTGAAGGGTTAAAGGGGATGAAGGGAAAGTTGGTGAGTAACCCCTGGAGCCGTTGTATTGACCCGATTCTAACGTATTTCACGAACAGTTGAAATTGTTCAAGGAAGCGGCGGGGCAACCGGCGGCACCGTTTGCCGGGTTCGCCTGGATAAATCAGTTCGTCGTGTCCTGGGCCCACAAGCGCAAAGAGGATGGGTTTCTGGAAGGTCAATGCCTCGCCCTGGCAACGTTCGACAGCCTGCGGGTACAAGAGGCAACGGCCCCTGTCACTGCACCATTGGCTGGGCCAAGCAATGTGCCGACAGGAGCCGCGGGTGGACGTCCAACACCACGCCCCCTTACGGCGAAGGGCAAAGAACTGGCGAAGGGAAAAGAGACGGCGAAGGGAAAGGACACGGCGAAGGGAAAGGACACGGCGAAGGGAAAGCACACGGTGAAGGGAAAGGAAACAGCGAAGGGAAAGGAAACAGCGAAGGAACAGGAGGGGGAGGGGAATGGCAGGCGATCAAGGGAGACAGGGGAAGCCCAGCGGGGGGGGTCAGAGGAGATGGAGGTGGACGAGTTGTCGAAGGAGAAGATGGCGACGGCAAAGGAGAAGACAGAAATAGCGAAGGAGATAACGGCGACAACAATGGCGAAAACGACAGCGACAACAATAATGACGGCAAATGAGAAAATGGCGACAACAACGGCGACGGCGAAGCAACCGGCGAAGAAGATAGTGGGTGCAGCAAAGGCAGGAACGGGAAAGGTGGCGAAGGACGCACCTGCGAAGATGACGCTGAGGTCGAAGCCAACCGTGGCTTCAAGCAGTGACGAGGACGAGCAACCGGCACCAGCCCGAGGCAAGACGACGCAAGGCCGCAGGAATTACGCTCAGCAAGCCCCTGTCCACACTGGCGAATACAACGACATCCCGTGCGATAGGTGCAAATTGAAGGCGCAGCCGTGTGAGAAGGAGAAGTTTGCTGCAGCGTGTTATGCCTGCTACACGCTGAAGGGGAAATGCCTGACTGGTGGCGAGGCGCCTCAGAGGGAGAAGAAGACCAAGATGGAGGGCCGCAGTGCGTCACGAAAGGCGAAACCGGCGAAGGAGGCACCACGGCAGAAGGCGACGAAGGCAACTGAATATGTGGAGGTAGAGACAGAGGTGGACGGTGACGATGAGGACGACGAAGATAAGAACGGCGATGTGGCGACTGGCCCAGGAGCAACCACCTCCCAGCGACGACCCATCGGTGATGGCAAAGCCAGGGGTGACACTTCGCTGGCGGCGCGTTCGACGCTGCCCCCCGCCCTCACGGATGCGCGTGAGTAATTATACTGAATCATTTCTTGGACATCATCTCATGCAGTCTGGCCTGGCAGTGGAGCTATACCTGGTGGACTGGTTCCGCCAGCAGGGAACCATCTCGCAGCGGGCATACCATACACAGAGTGGCGCCCTCTTCAAACTCGAAGGGCAGATCAACAAGCTCACGAACCGCTTCAACCGGATCCTTGAGGGGGCAAATGCACAGCTGGCGATGCAGGAGGAGAACGTGTACTCCCGCCTGTTGTACATGGAGGACACAATAGAGGGGTTGAACGTCAGGTTGACGGACATCGAGAACTACCTGGGTTTCGACCGCCGTCCCGCCCACGACGACCGCGAGTACTGGCGACCCTACCTTCCCCCACCACCAGAAGTCAACATAGAGCGCCTCTGGCCTGCGGACCCCGAGGGGATGGACCCTGAGCACTACAAGATGGGGGGGTGGCAGCAGGACAAGGGTGCATGGCAAGATTCGCCCCTGCGACGGCCATCGACGATGAGTGACCCGCCGTCATCGACCCCTCGCGCCTCGCGCCGACCACCCTTCGCCGGATCCTTCGCCGAGCCCTTCGCCGAAGGTTCTGGGGCCACGCCTGGCCCATCTCGGTGAGTGCCATTCGCCGGTGGTCATTCGCCGGACAACCCCTACGCCGCTTCCTTCGCCGTTGGGCATTCGCCGGTCAGTCGCCGGGATGACTCTCCCTCGCCGTCGCCCCCAGCTGTCACTTCCACCACCACTACCACCACCACTGCCGCTGCCACCGTCACCGCCGCCTCCCACCCCGTCACACACCCCGTTGTCGCCCCTCCTGCAGTCTCCCACCCTGTCGTCGCTCCCCCTGCAGTCAACCTTATCACGCCGACACCAACGACATCCCAGGAGACGGCGCAAGGCACGGTGCAACTCATCCCCCCCCCACCTGCGAGTCCTATGGCTGTCGTCGCAGAGGAGGAATCTGTGACGGAAGAGGATGTGCCCGACACCACCGACACTCGTCCGGTGACCCTCGCCGCCTTGCCTGCCGATGCGCTTCGGCGAAGTCCTCGGCTAAGCGACCACTCACATTTGCCATCTGCATCAGGCAGTACAGCGTCATCTGAGGGGAAACGTGGATGAAAGCGCAAGGGTGGGGATGACAGCAGCACGACTAGGGGAAAGCGGTCTCGCGCGTGAACACAGCCGGCGAATTTTTTATTTTTTATTCACATATCCATTCAACTCGCTTTCATTTGTTTTACGATTTTCTTATTGCTTGTCATGTATGTATTGTATGAAAGGCAATACTACTTTTGTCGTTTGGAACGGCGAAGGCCATTTGAGTGATCTGAATCAGTTATTAGCATGGGGATAATTCAAAATCAGAAACATGAATATCCTACCATTTGGTGTAATCAATGTTGGATCAATCACTGAGTCGTTTGCTCGATTCAACATCAAAGCTCGTACGGCAGAGGCTGGGACACTATACTGTGGGTCACCATCCAGTGGGCCATTGATCGGCGCCGTGACCATCATGCCCTGTAGAACGAGTTCATTCATTTGCATTTGACCTACAGTCACATATCCGTCACTGGCGACACCTTTGGTAAAATGTTCTTCGGCGAAAGGTCCTTCGGCGACATCACCGGCGAACCTTTCTTCGGTGACATTCCTGACGGCGAATGGATCATCAGCGAAGTTGCCCTCAGCGACAATGGGGCGAACACGGCGAATGTCGCCGGTGGTTATATGACTGCTTGCCGTCCCCTCACTTCCACTGGGCCATTCTGTATCAGACGCGCGATGACTTCCGCTCCCCTGTGAGACGCTATTGCGATGGCGCTGATCTGGGACAGCAAGCAGGCCATTCCTTGCTGATCGGCTCTGCCTTCGCCGTCCCCTTTGAGCTTCTGCTAGTATGGGGTATTGGCTTTCCACCTCGTGTCTGTCCTTGTCGACAATCTTCTTGAAGCGAAATGCCTTGCCTGCACCATGTCGATCCTGCCTTGATTTGACGTGTTCAAAAAAGGCCTCGATCTCCTTCTTGTGCAGGTTTCGTGGATCCTTGATAGTGAACCCCTGTGGGAGGTATTCAGCTGCCACCAAGAGTCGCGTGTTAGCTGCCAGAGTCCCAAATGGCACATGGTTAGTACGGCCAGCCGACGCAAGAGCTGTCATACTTCCAATCAGCAGCACTCGATTGAGAACAAACTCGCTTACAGTAGTGTTTGGACAAGAACTCGCGTAGTAAGTGCTCAAGCTGACCCTTGGTCATTGTTCCAAAAGAGACATCGGGAACGAGGGGAAACCCATTCGGCGAAAGGGCTATTGTCGCCGCGACGGCCAGCTGATCAGTTGCATTCGCCGGAGTCAGTCTGTCATTTGCTGGCATCAGTCTTCCATTCGCCAGAGTCAGTCTTCCATTCGCCGGAGTATTCGCCGCAATATTCGCCGGAGCATTCGCCGGAGTCAGTCTTCCAGCATCCGGCACATGTTTGAGGCCCTTAACATACTCCCCAAAAAAACGGCACATCTCATTCACCATGGTGGCCTTGCTCTCCACAAATGACGGTGCCTTTTTACCCATCAGTCCCGCTGAGTCCTCATGACTTTAGCCAGTTAGCCAGTTTTGTAAACTGTCGCCGACCGGCGAACATGACGCACCACATTATTCTGTATTTCCCATCCTCTCTCGGGTACCCATAGAATGTCATTGTCACTACACCCATCTCACGCCAACACTTTGTGGAGAAATCCTCCACTCTCGGGGTTGCCTTGGACTTTGCTAGCCTGTTGTCGTGGTTAGGTGTGTACACTGCAATCAGCGAAGACTTACCAGCGCTGTACCTCAGGAGGATTACCTTGTTCCTGATGCTGGTCCACTAGAATTTGGATTTCCTTCTTACCCTCGGCATCCATGGCTTCATAAATATTTTTTGCGGCACTCAACCTCTGTCCAAAATGTGCTCGGAGTGCAAGATTCAGATTCTCCACACCAAGCATCCTCTTCATTTCCTCCTTTACCTCATTCCCCTTCACCTGCCACACAACCTCCAGTCTACTCACCTTGCAATCATGTTGCCCCCTTGTGGTCACAAATGGTCTCCAGTTGTTCCGGAGCCACTTTGCAAGTCTCTGTACTATGGTTAATTAATCCTGCAACACACATATATAGTCCAACTCATACCTCAGTCCGCTCCTTCACTTCCTTTGGTTCTATTGGAACATCCCCATTCTGTGTCCAGTAGTTGAGCAGTGGGAGCAAGATTGAAGTTACGATCTCGCGGCGTGCTGCTGAGGATGTTGCAGAGCGGTACTCATGCTTGAAATGTTGAAAGGTGGCTCGCTCCTCTGCCGTGTACTGACAGTCGGCTCGAGGCTTCCTTTGTGGCACAAAGTCGGACATGGGTGGTGGGACGTGGAATTATTCAAGAAACATCCTTGATGGAACCCATTGGACATATATTGCTTTAGTGATTTTCGTGAACACATGTTTAATACTTTGATCATTGATGATGTACAAAAATGATAGAAGACAAGCTTTTGCAGGGACAAGTGAACACGCGGAGATCATTGTGGGCATGTGTTCACCATGCGCCGTCGCATTTTTGCCCGTTTGAACCAATCCTCTCTCATGAACCAATCCTCCCCAACCTTTCAATGTCGAGCCGACGATCAAAGCGACAGAAGAGAATTCATGTATATGATGAGGATGAGGATTATCAGGTGGTTACAGTAAAGAAGGTGACTGTATCGACTCGACAAGGACTAATTACCCGAGATGTTGATGTCCCACTATACCCGCCCACCAATTCCAATCTACAATCAGATGACGAGGCAGGTCCAAGCACTGAGCCTGTCAGTGTTGCGATCCCTCCAGATGGCCCTTTTGGTGATGCTGGATGGGAAGGATTGGCGAGCGATGACATGAATCCAAATAGAAACAAGGTACCAGCTAATAAATGATCTCGAGTATAATTACTAACAGGCATGGTAAAGCAACACTACTGGATGCAAGAATTTGTCCATCGTGCCGATTCCTTGTTGGCCGCACTACTCTCCCGAGAAGCTTTGCCGGCTGGTGGATACTGCCAGACATGCACTGGTGAGAAAAGAGCTGTGTGGAGGTGCATAGATTGTACCATAACACCTTTACTCTGTCGTGGGTGCATGCGTCATGCTCATCGACATGACCCGTTGCACCGCATTGAGTGTTGGACTGGTAGTTTCTTTCGCCGTGCCGCTTTGTGGGAGGTCGGTACATACATTCTTGTTCCGCATCATCTGGACACAGACCTCTGCCCATCATTGGAATGGCAAGTCACATTCTTGGAAGAACTTCAGATCCAGCAAGATGAGAAGGAACAGCATCGACTCACGGTGACAACCTTCGCCGGTGAGAATGACTAACTTCGCCGATGACGATGCATATGCATTCGCCGGTGGGAATGCATTCGCCGGTGACACTACATTTGCCGGTGACACTACCTTCGCCGGTCCTACTGCCGATGGGGTGGACGATGATGATACTGACTACCCAAGTACCGAACTCGGCGAGGATGACGATGAGGACGGCAACTTGATGCCATGCCACGGATATCTCGCCGAGAATCCCCTGAAGGCGGCGCCCTTCGCCGACAACTCAACGGCCAGCGATTCAGCTGCCGCCGAGGCACACACTAGTTCCATCCCCACCATACCCCAGCATGACTCATTGCTCAACCACTATGTGCATGTTTTTCACCCTAATGGGATCCATCATCTTGCGCTGGTTACCTGTCAGTGCCAAGGCCAGGAGAGTGTTCACGGTGACCTGATGCACTGTCGCCTGGTGCCAACAACCTTCATCCGGTACAGAACTCTGTTCTCTGTCGCTGTTCTGGATGATTTCCGCCTTTCGAACCTCGAGTGCAAGGCCACAGCATACCAATACTTTCAAAAGATTCGTCGGCTCACATTTCCCATGGCACCTCTGAAGGCACCCAACCTCTATCAAGAACTGCTTCGGCTGTCGCGCATCTGGCGCTGGTTGAAGAAGAAGAAGTGGGCTGGTCATGGCCACAGAACGGCGACCGGCGAACAGACGGCACCCGCCGAATTTGGCAACTTCTGTCCAGCATGTCCCCAACCAGGAATCAATCTCCCAGAACACTGGAAAGAGGATCCACGACGGTAGGTGCATCATCCCGATATCGTGTTCCTTGGTGAATCAAATGCACAGGTGGGTGTACAATTGGTCTTTTGTCGCCGACGGCAACTTCAAGGCCAACCATGTTTGGCAAAAAACCTCCGGCGAGGTGTGGCTGGATGAGGGTGCTGGTATGATGTCAAAGCATGAAGACTATCTCGGATTCCTGAAAACCGCCATAGAGCGTCTCACAGTATGAAAGTTTCTGCATTGTTATACAGCCCAGAGATGCTGAAAAATTGATTTCTAGAAGGCACCATGTGAGAACCAGTTTCGTGCCATTGAGCTTGCTATGCTTGGCTCCAAGGCATGCGACATCACTGGCATCGTCGCCGTTGCCTGTGCACGGCATGGGTGTTTTGTCCCCAACACGATTGCCAATCTGTTCAAGGGTGAGGGCCAAAAAAATGCTGACTGGGTTCTTCTTATGGGTATCAAGTATGGCAATGTGGATGTGGAACAGATCATCATGATCATCTACGACATCGTCTGTCAATACTTTGTCTACCTTTATGACCGCATTGGTCACCTCCTCCCCCCTGGCCTGGTGCTTGACCGGGCTATCGGCCTCTTTCATGTACATGGCCACAAGGAAGAATGTTTTTTCCGGTATGCCACGTCCTTCATTCCTGGCGCCGTCACCGCCGGTGAAATCCTCGAGACTCTGTGGTCAAATTTGAACGTCATTACAACAACAGTACAGACGGCTACACTGGCAAATAGGGCCGAAACCATTGATGACCATGCAACAGACTCAAATCACAAGAAGATGTTGAACATGGGTAAGTATTCCACAATCATCCCTTTCTTGTTTCCCTGACGATTTCTTCCCTGATATCCTTTCACCGAAATTCTTTCGCCGATCATCCCTTTCGCCGGTCCTTCCTTTCGCTGGTGACATCCTTTCGCCGACATTGTTTCGCCGATCCTCCCTTTCGCCGATCCTTCCTTTCGCCGTCCTTCCTTTCGCCGGTTACCATCCTTTCGCCGGTACATGTTCGCCATTTCGCCGGTCTCAGTACATGTCTTGTGCCGGCGACACGTCCAGGCGAGATCAATGTCTCATGCCACGACGGACTACTTCGTTAAGATGACGACGGCAATCACCCATGATCATGTGAACAACTGGGAGACAGAAATTAAAGCTGCTGAAGCACGTCGCCTCGCCGATGTCACGGCAATGGATATTCTATGTACTCATACAACCGAGCCCGAGGAGCCTGTCAATATAATGCCAAGTGAGGTGCACACCCCGGTGGAAGAATGGATAAGAATGGCCCTCAATATCGAGGAGAAACAGTGCGTGTTTTATGTGTCACTCACTTGTAATCCTTCTGATTTCTGGGCAGGATTGAGTTAGAGGACCGTCTCCGGCATTGGAAAAAGAACCCTCGGCCTGAAGATGCAAAACAGATTGAACACCTTCAAGATAATCTCACATCCCAGCTGACTGTGCTCGATACATTGCAACAGCAGGTTGGGGTGCTGGGAACAGTGGCACCAGATACATCAACATCAGATGATCCAACAGCCTTTGACGATCTTGATGATGATGAGCATGAAGGCGAGAGCGATGACGACGGCGACGTCCCCAGCCGCTATACTGTCACCGGCAACCTCCCACATGAACACCGGCCACTTGTCTTGCCTTCCACTGCGTCTGGTCGCAATCAAGCTCACTGTGCTGTAGAGGTGGCCGAGCAAACAAGGCAGGCCACACGGCATCTCAATGCACTTCGCACCATCATCGCCGACAAATCCTTTCACTACTCCCATGTCATCCGAGTAGCACCCCGGAAAAGTGTCAAAACTCGAGCTCGAGCCGCGATCATCAAGCTCAATCAGCAGATTTCTTTCCATTCTCGAGTATATACACGATGCAGGGTGGCCCTCGGCTGGCTGCAAGCTTCGCTGGACGTCATGGTGAGATTTCGGGTTTTAAGCCGAGACGACCTGAAGTGCAGCACGGCTGTTCTGGATCCCAACATCCAGGGTTCAACAACTCTACGCCTGTCCTGGATATGGCAGATGCAACTGGGTATCAATCCTACATCGCCGGCGGCCGTGCTAGAATGTTAGTCGCCGTGTATTGTTGCCGTGGATCTTCTGATCGCCTTTTAGTCCAATGTGTTCATTGGTTACATGCACGAGCACGAAGCCACCGCTGGGAGGAGGAAGTCATCCTTGTCCAATATGAGATGGGTTGGACGACCCGATATTTTATCCATCAACGGGACATTTGGGACGGCCGGCGACAAGTCGCCGCTTCGCCGGGACTCATGGCACATGCAGCGAGAAAGGCGGCGATGTGGCAGATCCTTGTGACAGATGCTGAAGATGAATTTGCGGGTACTACAAGGTCATATGTGCGGATAATTGAGTAGTGTTTTCACATTTACACATAAAATAAGGAAAAAAAACATGCATGTAATGTGTAACGATGTGACACATGGCATAAGCACATTGTTATCTGTCACATTTACCGCCATCTTCTTCTCACCCACAGTCTATTGCAACTACAATGCCCTCTTCCTCCACCTCAACTTCGTTTATGACTGCTCCTCCTCGTCCCGATCCAAATACAGTAGTTGCATACTGTGAGTCACGCTTCCGTGCCGCTTTGCTCGGTATCCAGCGGGCGCCGGCAAATCAGCATGGGTGGATGAAGGATATACTTGCCTCGGAATTGGTAAGCTGATGTGCCGATTAAATAATCTGTATACTCACATATCATAGGCCGTGTCGATGCGCTTTGTTGGCCTGGCGGCAAGTGCTGGAGTGCCAATAGACATTCCAATCATCACTCGCACACTGTCGTTCACCGATCTGGGTGGATATGGAAACGACGCTCATCCCCATTTTCCTTGGTCAGCCGTGCTTGATGGGAGCTCCCACCCGACGCAAGAATTTGGCATTGTGCCGCACTACCACCTCGACTGGTGGAACCACCCAGAGCACCCCCAGCAGATTTTGGATGTCGACACACTCACCCAGTGTCTCGAAGTCCACCACGGCGTGCTTGGTCACCCGCCGGGCGGCGAGACTGTCGCCGGTCCATTCGCTGGTCCATTCGCCGGTCACTCTCTTGCCGACTATCCATCAATTCCCCCTCCCCATATCTCTCTGAACTCTCAGGCAGCGGCGGGGTACCGCGCCGTGGCCCTTGACACCTCTCACCAACTCCAAGCGGTGGCGAACAGGCTTCATACTCAGGAAACAGCGTCGGCGAATGTGTTGCACTTGGCCATCCGTCGTGCTAGTGGTTTCAACATGCTCTATGAGCACGCCATGACTCTTGAATCCCTGGAACCCGCAAGGGGACACATTGCAGGACCACCATATCAGCCATCGGCAACCATTGGCAATCGCGCCGGTTTGCCGGCGGCCACTCCCCAACCCTCATCCTCACGGCCGATGTGCAAATCAACCACCGCTCAAACGCAACGGAAAGGTAGGCCGAGGAGCAAGAAAGTCACCCTCCAGGATCTGGCCACCATGATCCAGGAGACTGCAGCGGCTGAACGCGACCGATACCAGCAGCACCCCAGCCTGAAGTGGACCTGGGGCGTCGATCTCGAAGTTGACGACATCAGGAAGCTGGTGAGAGCAGCAGAAAACCAGTACCAGCTGCCGCATTCTGGGTGTGGCGAGTCCCTAGCCGATGGCGGTTTTGCAGGTAACGACTCTGATGGCCCCCTTTTCGGACATGATTGGTCGCCATTCCAATGCCTCGCCATCTCTCATCACCGACCTCGGCACCCTCGATATTCCCCACCATTTCAGAGAGTACCCACTTCGCCGAGCCCACACGGCCACGCCGGCAGACAACCTGCCACATGGGGCAGGTGACAACTCCGCTGCTGCTTTTCTTCCTGCCCCTTCCCTCACCGCTCTCGATGCCGAGTGTGACTCACTGATTTTCACTCCAATCCCCAGGTCACCCCCAACTCAAACTCCGGCCACCTCCACATCACCTGTCGCCGATCACGAGGAGGTTGTCGACATTATCATGGGCGATATCAGTGATGAACAAGCGACCTCTGCGGGTGATATTCCTCTCCACCTTGTCATGCAGACACTGGAGGATATGAGTGACACCGACTCACCATCCCAACATTCGCCGGCCGACCCTTCGCCGTCCAAACCTTCGCCATCTTCGCCATCTTCGCTGTCTTCACCGTGCCACCCTTCGCCGAAGCCTGTTGCGCCAATAAGGCGTTCACTGTCCATTGATTTCCCGGTCACTCCTTCCGCCGCAATCTATCATCAGACTCTGGACGTTGTCATGAACGTCCTAGAGGAGGAGGAGAGTGACATAGAGGATGACCAGAGCGGACCCCACCGTCAACACTATTTGACAATGCACTGGCGGCTCTTGAGGATTCCGATGAAGCCGACAACGAGGCTGATGGCAGCAACGAAACTGACGGCACCCATAACGGCGACAGTGATGGCGACAATCACGGCGACGGCGAACCTGACGGCGAAACTGATGGCGAAACTGACGGCGAAACTGACAACGACAGCGACAGCAGTGGATCCATCACCAACGCACCTACTGCCGCCAACGTCGCCAGCGCACTTGAAGGTGTCGACTCCGATGTCTCTGATAGTGAGCCAACTGGACCCCCCCCTCTCATTCGTTCGCCGGGGCTCTTTGCCCATGCCCCTGGGGCTCAATTCCAACGCCGCCCTTGGACCGCTGAAGATTTAGCTGATGTGCGTGTCCCTGGCAGTTCGAGTGATACTGGGTCATCGGAGAGCGAGGGTGCAGAGTGATATGCCTATAGCGGGGTACCATTGTTATTACATTATACTATATACAGATGTCTACCCTTCTTCTCTACAATAAAATGAGCCTTGGTTGTCGCCGGCCATATTGAACCACATTGAATTGTTGTTGCCGGCTGCATTGAGTTTGTCGCCGGATGCATTGAGTTTGTCGCCGGCTGCATTGAGTTTGTCGCCGGCTGCATTCATTCTGTCGCTGTTCGCCGTGGCGAATTTGCTGGTGCTCTAGCGAATTTGCTGCTTCCGTAATTTACCATACAGTGTATGCGTTCGCTAGACCGTATATTACAATACAGTGTAGGTTGAGTATGTGACCTTTGACGAGTGGTGGAAAGCCACCAAACTATACATCAGGTTCCAGAAGAGCCTCACAGACGATCAGAAGATTCTTGCGGTGCTATCCCACATGATGGAAGGGTCCGGCAGGCACTGGGCCAGTAACAAGTTAGATGCTCTTGCTGTTGACAACGAGAACATCACCTGGCTAGGATTCTCAGAGGACATCGCAATATGATTCTCTGTCGCCAACAAGTCAGTCGCTGCCAAAGCGAGACTCGAAGTCCTGAGACAGGAAAAATGCACTGTTGACAAATTCTTGGACGAATTCAAAGAGCTCTTGAAGCTGTCAAACCTTGGTGAAGAAACTGGGAAATACATCCTGGAAAAGAACGTCAACCGCAGAATCTCTGAACAAGTGGCAAGTGAGGATAAGACGTACTCCGAGTACGCAAAGGAGATCCGAAACAAGGGACGACAGATGGAGGGACATGCACTGGTCATCCGAGGTGGCGGCAACATGCGCACTGGATCAGGTACCACTTATGGTGGTCAGGGCAAGGCCATGGAGATTGACAAAGCAGGAGTGGCCCGTTGCTACAACTGTCAACGCGTCAGTCACCTTGCTAAAGACTGCAGTGCTCCAAAGAAGAAAGATGGTCGCAGGTGTTTCAACTGCGACCAAGAAGGCCATATTGCACGCAACTGCCGCAAGCTGAAGATGAACTCCGGAAGGGTTAGGAAGGTGTCTGAAGAAGATGCCAAGAATGATGAAACCACAATCTTAGAAGCCGACGAGAAGGATTTTCCCGAAGGGTCCGATTAAACGACGCTAAGTCGCGACCCTTATCTATTAAACAGACTTGCTTGCCTTGTATGACTGCAGACAATAGAACCTATGTCATCCCTGCCAAGCGAGCCGCTGCGTCCACTAAGATTGTGAAGGGAGACAAACCTCCGAAACGACGAGATATCAGGCTGTTAGCTCAGTTCAAAAGGTTGATAGCGGATGTGAACGCACATGCATCCATCCCAGAATAGTACGCAAACAGAACCTCCCCACACGAGAGATACCACCCATAGCAATTCTAAATGCGGATGGATCACCAAATCGACAACAGAAAGCGAACCAACTTGCTGAAGTCAAGCTGGATTTGGGAACACATCAGGAAACCATGGAAGCAATGGTACTGGACATTGGGAGAACAGACATGCTCTTGGGACATGACTGGTTGGTACACCACAACCCTACAATCAATTGGACAACCGGCGCTGTAACGTTCAACCAGTGCCCAACAACATGCCGAACCAAACATTTGGAATTCAGGGTTAACCTTGATGGTTGCAAACACCGGGTTCGCATGGTTGAGGTGCGCAACAAAGATGCACCCAAGAAGTCGGATCAGAAATGGAAGCCTGGAGACCCTATATTGGAAGCTGTCACTCCCACACCACCTCCCACAATCAAACGACCCTCATATGTTGATCGGTTTACTCACCTCTTCGAGAAGGAGAACTTTGATAAGATCCCGAAGGAAAGGGAATGGGACCATGGTATTGAACTTACACCGGACGCACCAAAGGAACTAGGGGGAAACACATATCCCATGACACAAAAGGAACAAGAGGAATTGGACGCATTCATTGACGAGGGTCTAGCAACTGGAAAGATCCGCCCGTCCAAATCCCCTTATGCCTCCCCTTGCTTCTTCATCAACAAGAAGGATGGTTCCAAACGATTGGTACAAGACTACCGCATGGTCAACAAATTCACAGTCAAAGACAAATTCCCACTCCCTCGCATCTCCGATCTCTTGGACGTGCTGAAAGATGCAGTCTACTTCAATAAGATGGACATCATGTGGGGTTACAAGAATGTCCGGATTAAAGAAGGCGATGAATGGAAGGCTGCCTTCCTTACCAGTCGAGGATTGTTTGAACCATTGGTCATGTTTTTCGGCCTTTGCAACTCCCCGGGAACGTTCTCTCAGATGATGGCTAGTCTATTCCGGGACCAGATCCGGCGACACATCTGTGTGATCTACATGGATGACATTGTGGTTATTGGTAAAACCAAGGAAGAACTCGCGCGAAACACTGAAGAAATTCTGCAGATCCTATTGGACAATGACTTGTTCCTGAAGGAAAAGAAGTGTTTGTGGGAAGTAACGAAATGCCCCATATTGGGATATGTCATTGGTGAGGGACATGTCGAGATGGAAACCGAGAAGGTGGACACGATCTGAAACTGGCAAGCACCCACATCAAAAAAAGGAAGTCCAGAAGTTCCTTGGATTTGCTAACTTCTATTGGCGCTTCATTGAAGGATACTCAAACATCGCGAAACCACTTACTGCACTCACAGGCGGCACTGTGTTCACTTGGGGACCAACAGAACAAAAGGCATTTGAAGGTCTCATACAGGCGATCACATCGGCACCAGTCTTGGCATTACCAAAACCAGATGGACAGTTCAGGGTTGAAACCGATGCATCGGGCTATGCAATTGGGGCTGTACTCTCTCAAAAACAGGACGACAAATGGCATCCTATCGCGTTCTTGTCGCGGACCATGTCCGCAGCTGAACAAAATTATGAGATATATGACAAAGAGCTCTTGGCAGTCATGGAAGCACTGAAAGATTGGAGACACTATCTGCTCGAAGCCAGGGAACGCTTTGAGATCTTAACTGATCACAAGAACCTGGAGTATTTCTGCTGTCCTCAGGACCTAAATCAACGACAAAGGCGCTGGAAGATGAAGTTACAAGACTATGACTTCAAATTAGCATGTGCCTGGCAAGACAAATGCCTGTCACGCTTACCCTGGTATAAAACAGAACTCAAACCGCAAGACAGTGACCAAATGCTCAAGGAGGGACTATTCTTGAAACGATTGGGATCAGAAGATGTGGTACAAATGGAGATGTTCACGGAGGAACAATTCTTTGAAGGGGGTGAAACAACTGATTCCATCAAGATTGGAAACGTCACAACCATCGAAAATCCGTGGATCACACGCATCAAGGGTTCAAAACGCATGGAGACAGAAGTAGCCCAGGGTCTAAAGAAGAATCCTCATTGGTATCAACAGGAAAACGGCATCACATATGCAGGCAAACGAGTCTATGTTCCACCAGACCCACAACTGCGTCAAGAACTGATGTTTGAGTCACACGATCAAGAAGATCATCAGTGACAGGGGACCACAGTTCGCCGCTAAGTTCATGGAGATAGCCCCTGATCCGATCATCATCGAAGGACGAGAAGAGTACCATGTGTCTATGATCCTAGACTCTCGAAAGTTCTGCGGAAAGATCCAGTACCTCGTCCAGTGGGAAGGATATGGCCCAGAAGAGAATACATGGGAACCTCGAGCCAATGTTCAGAACACTCAAGATTTGATCTGTGATTTCCATCGGCAGAACCTGTCTTGCCCACGATAAAAGACAGCTCTCGAAATCCATGACAAGTATTGACCTCATCAGTCAACCACACACCGAGTTCCCTGCTCTAGTCCTTTTCCCTGCCCAATATAGCCTCCCCCTTCTTCTTCTATCTCTCAACCATCCTCACTGCCATGTCTAACACTACCGCTACCTCCACCTCCACCACCGACATCAACCCCGCCATTGCTGCCCTCATGAACAAAGCACTCTCCATGAGAGACCAAATCCACGCCCTCGAAACTTCCCTTGCCGACCTCCTTCATTGCCAGATGCATATACGACTTCACTCGCTGTCCAACCTCCCCATCGCCCCGACTCCCGAAGAGAAACAAATTCTCGGGAATTGCACCAGCACCCTCATGATCAAAAATCAACGTATTCGGCTGGCTATCAAGGGCCTTGAACTTGCCGTTGCCATCAACGAGGAGTTGATATATGATTGGAGCCTCAAGGAGAGTCCGAACTGGTCTGATCCCGGCAACAATGAGGGATGGGGACAATGACTCTGTGAGGACACAGAGCTTGAAGAGGGGAACATGTTATGGACTCTACGGTATGTGGACGATGTCATCACTTTTACTTATCAGCCTGGCTCGGCGCCCTCTTATGAGCTTACTATGTCTAATGTCTACTTTCGCAACCTTCGATTCCCAGTCTGACTCACTACCTTACTTTGTCATCCCCCTTAGTATACTTCGCTCCTGCGCTGACTCACTTTCTGCAGTCAGCTTACTCATTGTACATAGCCTTCCGCAGTCGCCTTACTCATGCGCACTGCCTTCCGCAGTACTGACTCATCTGCTACCGCCTATAGTCAGTACCTATATAAACCTCTTGTACTATAGTAGATTCCTTAGATTTACAGTAGCATTCACATTGCTCTTTGCCTTTCCACTTTCCTGCATACTCTACCCGAACCTTGGAACGGTTTGTTAAGCATAACACCTATGCGCACTGGACTGGTTGAATCGAGATGTCAAGGAGTCGGAGATTGGAACACCTGTTGCGAACTAGACGTGTACGGTCTTCTCTTCCAAACCGTTCACATGCGCCAGCAACTTCCCCAAAGGTTAGATGTGTCAGCCTTTGGTCACCTCGACACGGGATGGGCTCAATGTTTCCCTGTGTGTCTCAAACGGCAACGCTAGTTATAATGGGTGTACCAAGCGTTTTCTCTTCTTATCCCTGAAGTCCGGGAGGTCCCCCTTAATGCTAGGGTCCATGTACAGTATAGTACTTTTGACGAAAAAGCACGAAATGGTGAAGTTGAAATGGAGGAAAGGGAAGTGAGTTTGGGCAGGCGAGTTTAGAGCTTGTTCTTCTGTTGAGGCGACGCTAAGTCAAACGACGTCGCAAGCCCAAACAGTTGAACTTAAGAGATGGAACGTGGAATGATGAAGAAGGCTGTATTGCCAAGAGACCCAGCGGGAATCTCAAGAGAACAAACTACCGAATACAAGAGAAAGTGGGCTACTTATATACTGTAATACATGTGGCGTACATGTGTCGCGCAGCCATAGATATGATGAGATATGATATGATGAAGATAAGATGTAGATTAGATAAGATGAGACAAGATTAGATAAGATAAGGTGAAAAGTGAAAGTACGATCATAACACATGGTCTGAACCAAATAATATTAAACAATGCACAAAAGACATCGCACAGGCATGGACGGTGCCATCCTCATGATGTAATAATAGTTTGAAGCAATAGAACTCATGACTGCATATGTATTCACCTTGTGACATATTTTGTATAATTTTTAGAAGTCCACATATGATAGAAATATTCAAATGTGCAGATTTGAGAAAAAATATTATATCTCTCTAAGGAATGAACCAAATTTGAAAAATGAAGGTGTGCTGAGATTTCCTGAATGTGGAGAATCCAAAGGTGAAATAAAAAATTTTGGTCAAATTTTGGATATATTTTGCTCATATTCATCCTATTAAGTGGTCTGAGGAGGTTTACATACAATATTTCAAAGGAGGGGGAGGGAGGATCAGAGGGGAGGGAGGAGGCATTGACAGAGGAGTGGAGTGGAGCGAGGTGATGGGGAGAGACAAGAAGACTAATATACTTACTGCGGACTTGGTTGACTTTCGGGTGTTGCTGAGGTTGGCAAGTTCCGGTGTTTCAAGTGCCCTGGCCCAGAACCTGTGGAGTATATATCAACCGTGTTGAGGCGACGCTAAGTCTGACGACGTCACGAGCCCAAACTTCTGAACTTAGAGGAAAAATGTGGAAAGATGATAAAGATGCTGTATTGCCAAGAGACCCAGCGGGAATCTCAAGAGAACAAGCTATCAAATACAAGTGAAAGTACCCTACTTATATATGTAAATACCATGAGGCTGTGTTGAGGCAGCGTCATGCTGCGTGACTCCGGATCCTTCGCATCCTGCTGCATGATAATGATAAGATGTCCTCATGTACGATATGATGTAGATAAGATAAGATCGAAATAAGATAAGATAAAGTGAAAAGTGACAATACGATCATAACATTACCCCCTTTCTAGATCTTGACTTCCAGGCGAGATATGATGTCGTCCGGGGTATCCGTGAAGTTCTCATATGGTTTAAATTCCAATCCTTCAAAGATGTTTGCGCATAAGCGCCAGGGTGCATTCGGGTTTAATTTAAAGAAGTCCTCCACCGCTTCCTTGGCATGTTCCAGGTGATCCTCGGGTTCCCACGTGTTGTGATCCTGAGTCAGACCCTCCCATTGTACCAGATAGAGTCAATAACTTTAGACAACTCATGTTCCTCTTCTCCGTTGATTACAATGGGGTTTGGCGCTCGTGTCGTTTGAGACTTATATACAGGTTCCTTGAATAATCGAACCCGCAATACGTTAATTACCGGGTGAATTTTCCACGACTTTGGCAATTTAAGTTCCACAGTGTGTGACGAAATAATTTTGGTTATGGTATAGGGTCCAATCCATCATTGGGCAAGTTTCTTTAAAGGTCGGTTCAACTTCAGGTCTTTAGTCGATAACCAAACTTTGTCGCCAACTTTGTAAACTGGTGCATCACCCCGTTTCAGGTTCACATACCGTTCCATCTCTTCTCATGCTTTTACTAGTGCCGCTTCTGCCTCCTCATGAATCTTCTTCATTTGCTCCGCAAATTCTTTTGCCGGTTACGACTTTTCTGCCCTCCGAGGTTCTATGCCCATCCTAGGGTTGAATCCATAATTTACATAGAACGGCAAAAACTGAGTTGCTGTGTGTATCTTATTATTATAGGCGAACTCTGCGCTTGCCATCCATTCGGGCCAATCCGTTTGCCGATGGGAAATAAATGATCTTAGATACTGTTCCAACTCCTGGTTGATTTGTTCTGTTTGTCCGTCTGTTTGCGGATGGTATGCCGTTGATAATTTAGTTGTAATCCCCAGGATTTTGTTTAATTCTTTCATAAAAGTTGCCGCGAATTGCGGTCCTCGATCTGATGTCAGCATTTCCGGCAATCCATGAAGTTTCCAGACTTTGTCTCAATATAGCTTAGCTAATCCCTCAGCTGAGACCTCGTCACATGTTTTGATAAAGTGTGCTTGTTTTGTAGATCTACAAGCGACCACTAGTACGGTGTTATATCCCTGAGCCTCTGGGAGTCCTACAATAAAGTCCGCAGTAACGTGTTTCCATGGTCCAGCATGTTCCGTGTTTGCTTTTAATTTACCGGCTAGCAGTTGAGGCACGTTCTTTGATTGTTGACATTTGTCACAGCCCTCAACATAAGCTTTGACCATGTTTGTGATTCCGGGCCACCAATAATTATGTGTAACTAATTCCAGGGTTTTCCATTGACCCAGATGTCCAGCGACTGGATTGTTGTGATGTAATCCAATAATTTCCACCCTGAGTTCCTGATCCTTTGGAACGTAAACCTTTCCTCTGTGCAACCATAAACCCTGCTCCTCATGCCATTCCTCCGCTCGTAATGTTTTTGTGTTTGTTTTCTTTAATTCTTCTACCGCTTTGAGCACTTGCTCATGAAACTCTTTTGCATCCCTGATGCGTTTCAATAGTTTAGTTTCTTCTCCATCAATAAGTAGATGTCCCCGATCCATTGCACACAAGTGGAAATATTCGGGTTTCAATAATGTTACATCCTCATTGTCATTTTCCACCCCCTTTCTATGGTTGACTCTTCTTGAAAGAGCGTCCGCCTTCCCCATTGAGGTTTCTGCCTTGTGTATTAATTTAAAGTTGAAACGTGTTAGATACAATGCCCAATGTGCTTGTCTGCGATTAAGCTTTTGACCCTGCATGAAATACTCCAGGTTTTTGTGATCGGTCCAGATCTCGATCTCATGTTTGGCTCCTTCAAGGTGGTGTCTCCGTGCTTCCAGTGCTCTGATAATACCCAGCATTTCTTTATCATGGACATCATAATTCCGTTCAACATCATTCAATCCCTTAGACAAGAAAGCACATGGTCTCCAGTGACCATCTTCACATTCCATAGATAAGATCGCTCCTGTGGCAAAGTCCGATGCATCCGATTCTATCCTTAACTTTGGATCCGGATCGGGTGAAACTAATATGGGTGCTTCCATAAATAATTCCTTTAGTTCTCTAAACACTTCCTCCTGCTCTGTACTCCATTTCCATACCATGTCCTTCCTTGTTAACTTATGTAATGGCCCAGCCACTTTAGAGAAGTCCTTGATGAATCTCGGATAGAAATTGGCGAGTCCAAGGAATAATTGTACTTCCTTGACCTTAGTCGGTGTCGGCCATTGTTTGATGGCATCTACTTTCGAAGGGTCCATCCGGATTCCATTTTTCCCAATAATTAATCCCAAGAACTCTATTTTGTCTCTATCAAAGAAACATTTTTCTGGTTTCAAGAATAAATCGTTCTCTTGTAATCTTTTCAAAACTTCTTCCACTATGGCGTTGTGCCCTTCCTTTCCTTCTGTTGCCACCAATATATCATCAATATAAATAACCACGTATCCCTGGTCAATCAAGTCCCTAAAGATATCGTTCATCATGGTCTGGAATGTGCTCGGGGAATTATTCAATCCAAAAAACACTCCATCAGGGGTTGTAAATGCCGCTTTCCACTTGTCTCCCTCCTTGATGCGCACATTGTTGTATCCCCATCTGAGATCCATCTTGGTGAACCTTTTCTTCCCATTTAACTTATCGATCAACTCCGGAATTGATGGGAGCAGATAATTATTTCGAATAGTCCAGCTATTAATATATCGGTAATCCTGTACCATTCGTTTCTTTCCATCTTTTTTTGGGTATAAAGAACACCGGCGAGGTTTGTGACGACTTGGTAGGTCTGATATATCCTTTATGTAATTGCTCATTCATGAACTCAGATACTTCTTTCCTTTCTTCCGGTGACAGTGGGTAAACCTTAGCCTTCTTTGGGACGAAATCAGGCTTTAAGTCTATGGCGTGATCCCATGATTTCTGAATCGGTAATCTTTCCGATGCCTTTCTCTCGAAGACAGATAAATATGGGTGATATTTACGACACACTTTCTGCTCTGCAGATTCCTCTTGCATAGGTTCCGTCTTTGCTCCTCTGATCATATGAATAACTTCCTCTGGTATACTTCCTTCATCCACGTCTATGGCTTCAATAATTCTTCTGCCCCATTTGGCTCTAGCCATTTTCTTTAAGTAGTGTGTTCTACGCATTCTTCTGGACATTGTGATAGTTTGACATTCCCATGTTCCCAATCAATTTCCAGGTTGTGGTGTTTCAACCAGGTGTGTCCCACAATAATTGTAGCTTTTCCTAAGTTACACGCCTCGAACACTGTTATTTCCACATGCCCCTTGTGTCGCATAGCCAGAACTGCTTCATGAGTGATCAAGCCTCCTTGGTTAAGCATGCCATCCATGTTGTAGACCCGAATAGGAAATGGTAGTTCCCTTAATTTAATGTTGTTTTTCTTGGCGAAGATTACATCAATGAACATTCCTGTCGCCCCTGAGTCCAGTAAAGCTTCCACATCAAAAGTACGTTTGTCCTGCAGTGTTTCCAGCGTGATCTTCATCATGAGCTTCTTTTCCAAAGAAGCTGATCTAATAAATGATGGGTCCTCCATTGAGTCCGTTTGCCTATTTAAATTATCTGATTCTTCTGAACAGGGAATTAAGCATTCGTCCATAAGGGCCGAACCAAGCCTCGTTTCCGAGGACTTCCCAATGATATAATTTACAAGTGTATCTACGTCTGATTTATCTTTTTTTGGTTTTTCTCTCCTAGGTTTATCT
The DNA here is from genome assembly GCA_963565915.1 of Entoloma clypeatum. Taxonomy (NCBI): domain Eukaryota; kingdom Fungi; phylum Basidiomycota; class Agaricomycetes; order Agaricales; family Entolomataceae; genus Entoloma; species Entoloma clypeatum. Next base: position 25,926 of record OY751488.1, on the reverse strand, counting down.
AATAGTATTTTATTGTACATAACTGCTGCGTCTGAAAGTTTCTGAAACCATGATTTTACAGTGTCCTTATGTATATAAGAGTTTATAGGCAATTGTTCATAGTGATTTGTCAGAGCCAGCGGGGGAATTACTGGTTGATGTTTACAAAACCCTGTTGCCCTGCAGCTTGTCCATTGGGATTCGGCACAGGCACACCAGGTACCCCCCATTCTGTTGTTGCCCAAAGGGCCTTCCAAAATTATTCTGGCCTTGCGGCCGCGGTGCTTGCTGATTCTGGGGACGATTTCCCCATTGGCTCCCTTGTCTTGGAGGTCCCTGCCTCATTCCTTGCCTCATGGCGTAATTTTCTTCAGCCCTTCTGATGGCTGAGCTTTCTTCGACAGTTTCCTGCATGGTGTCCTGCCGCCTTCCTTGTTGAAACAATTGTTGTACAATTGAGTCCCAGGCATTTCTTTCTAATAAGGAAATCCCATGATGATCCTCAATTTTCCCTTTGATTGCCAGTGTTCCAAACTGCGTGATCCAGTCGTCTGTCTTCATCTGGTTCTGTTTGAACCCCTCAATCTTTGCTCTGGCCCATTCCACTTCAGTGATAGGGCGAAACCTCGTGGTAATTTCATAGACTAAGTTTTGATATGTTGGCCAATCATTTGATTCCATGCATTGGGTGAGTTGTGTCTCCCCATACGTTCCTGCAATCGGTCCATCTAATCGGGACCAGACTGCGATGCAGACTTCGTCATCCCCATGTAGCAAATCTTGATTTACTTGGATCCATGTGAGCATTTTTGCCCACCATCCCGAAAACAGGGGTTGGGATCCACTATATTTGCCGGGATCTGCGGCTATTTCAATTCTTCAGCCTGGTCAGGGAGGAGGTGGAGCGATGGGAGGTTCATGATGTTCATGATATTCATGATGATCGGGGGCTTGGTCCTGAAGATCTAGGAAAGATGAAGTCCACATGGTCAATACCCCTACGCATGCTGGACTGGTTGAATCGAGATGTCGAGGAGTTGGGGATTGGAACACCTGTTGCGAACTAGACATGTACGGTCTTCTCTTTCCAAACCATCACATGCGCCAGCAACTTCCCCAAAGGTTAGATGTGTCGGCCTTTGGTCACCTCAACATGGGACGGGCTCAATGTTTCCCTGTGTATCTCAAACGGCAATGCTAGTTATAATGGGTGTACCAAGTGTTTCTCTTCTTATCCCTGAAGTCCGGGAGGTCCCCCTTAATGCTAGGGTCCATGTATAGTACCTTTGACGAAAAAGCACGAAACGGCGAAGTTGAAATGGAGGAAAGGGAAGTGAGGTTGGGCGGGCGAGTTTAGAGCTTGTTCTTCTGTTGAGGCGACGCAACTTCTGAACTTAGAGGAAAAACCTGGAAAGATGAAGAAGGTGCTGTATTGCCAAGAGACCTAGCAGGAATCTCAAGAGAACAAGCTATCAAATACAAGTGAAAGTACCCTACTTATATATGTAAATACCATGAGGCTGCGTTGAGGCAGTGTCATGCTGCGTGACTCCGGATCCTTCGCATCCTGCTGCGTGATAATGATAAGATGTCCTCATGTACAATATGATGTAGATAAGATAAGATCAAAATAAGATAAGATAAAGTGAAAAGTGAAAATACAATCATAACAAACCGAGCCTCACTGTCAGGTTCTTGCTTACCCCCCATCACCTCGCTCCACTCCACTCCTCCGTCAATGCCTCCTCCCTCCCCTCCCTCCCTCCCTCCCCCTCCTCCTTGTATCCCCCCTACATATGGTATTATGAGGGGCCATCCCAGCCTAGCATAGGGAAGCAGCCGCCCACACATGCCACATCACACCACTGACAAAACACCTGAGAACAGCGGGAGGCACTCGAGGCATGACATCGGCCCTCCCTCACCTTCCAGTCGGCGACAACAGCAAGACACGAGAATGCACGACCAATAGCAGGAAACATGACAAGACACGCGACCAGCGGCAGGTGACATGCAGGCAAGGCCAGGCGCGTGACCAATGGCGTAACACATGAGAGAGGCAGCCGGATATGCCAGAACGGCGCGGACTGCACAAGCAACAACACGTGCCGAGCACAGGGCCGGGGGTGGGATCACCGATAACACAGGTATGCAGCGCGCCGTTCACCTCACAGCAAACCACTGACGAAACACGACAGCACCACGGGGCACATGAGAATGGCATGTGCTGCGCCCGTCGCTCATTGGCTGCCATCAGTGCAGGTGGATTTTAGTACTGTAATATATACATATAGACTATTACTCAGTATCTGAAATAGTTACAAGACTGGTAAGTCCCTGTTTGGGGGGGGACCATCAGCTCTGTGACTCCCAGCTGGTCCGAGGCGGTCTCACAGCTGAACCGAGTTGATTAAGACCTGAGCTGCAGCTTTCGAGCTGTGACTTTTGCAGTCACAGCTCTTGAAGCCGTGGTTCGGCTCGCCAAGTTGCAGCAACACTACATGTGCCTGGCAAAACAAATGCAAAAGCAGACATCCTGTCACACTTACCCTGGTATGAAGTGGAACTCGAACCACAAAACAGTGACCAAATGCTCAAGGAGGGATTATTCTTGAACTGATTGGAATCTCATTCGTGAGGCGTTGTGCACAGTTGTACCGACGCATCCGAGCGAGGAATCCTGCCCGTTGGTATTTAGATGGGCACTAGGCCACCCGCACCAAGTTTTTTTCTGTTCACTGATAACGAAATCTGCGAATTTTGAGCAGAAAATTTGGGTCTGGACCTGGACTGGACCTCCTAGAACCTGGACCTCGAGGTTCAGGTGTGGGTCTGCAGAACGCCTGGACCAGACCCCTTGGTGCAGGTTCAGGTCCAGTCGAAAATGCCCAGACCTGGACCGACCCGGACCGTGGCCAGTGTACATAGCTCGTGGGGCTTGGACCGCTGGTATGTGTTGCACCAGAGCTTGAGGTGGTCAAACCTGCAGACGTAGTGGCACAACATCTGGAGTGAGTCGCCCCGCCTGAGGTGATGTTATGTTGAGCTGAATGCATGCGCCATGGCCTCCTTTTGCCGGCATTGATGCTTTGTCCGTGCCACCATTTTTGCGCCAACTGATCTGCTGTCCACCCCTGCCATTTTTATTGCGACAACGCCAATTTAAAGGGTGGCAATCCCCATCCCCCCTACTTCCTGCATTGACACTGGCACCATTTTTTTTAGGGGGCTGATGCCTGTCTGCCCAGGCTGTCCTCCACAGTGTCGACAATGACACCTCGTCTGGTTCCGCCGTGAGTGGAGGACGAGGAGGGCAGCGAGGAGAAGCCGACCCCAAACTCGCCCACTGTTGCCGTGGTTGTGCTGGGGATGGAGGACGAGGAGGGCTGGGGATGTGAAGGAGCTGGTTCCGCCAGGGGTGGAGGACGATAAGGGCAGCGAGGAGAAGCCGACCCCAAACCTGCCCACTGCTGCCACCTACCCGTCTGCCAAATGGTGCAGGAGGCGAAAGCAGTGGCCAGAGAGGGGAAGGTGTGCTGAGAGGTCTGCGGAGTGGCTACCCCTATCCCTGATGAGGGCAGCGGCATATGTCGCAGGGAGGTGTGCGGGGCGCGCAGGGACAGTGGGACATGCACGAGTAACGGCCAAGGGGATGCAGGGATGGCAGGAGGCAGATGAGAAACTGCACCCGAGACGCAAGAGCGGCGGCAGGGGCGTGGGCAGCGCATGGAACAAGTAAGATCAGGATCAGGAAGAAATGAAAATAACTAAGCCAACGAATTAAAAACAGAATGGCGCACAAGTGTGGCCACGACGCATTACATCTAGTAGGCCTACTGACTATGTTGCGAGCCACAGTAGCTGTGATATATCGTGAGTGATATATCACCCAGTAGACCTGTAATTAATGCTGTACATGCAACACAGTCGTGCTAAGATGTTAGGATATGATTTATCACCCCTACTGACTAGGTTGTTACTTACAGGTGTTCTATCTACAGTGTACTGTGACTACCGTGACATACTAGAAATATGAGAAATTAACAGGCTGTCACATGGGGCAGGCCGATGCTGGTGCAAGATTCGCACAAACCAGGGAGTAAAATTCCTGTGTTGCGACTGCCAAATCTGATGCAGGGGGTAAAGCCCCTACATGGCCTCCGGGTCTTAAGGTCGGCATGGGGGGTTTAGTGATGCCTGGGCTCACATCACCAAACCCACATGCTGATGGCACGCATAGCAGCAGCCCAACCAGCGTTGCCATAACGTTGCCATACTGCCATGATGGGGTATCGGAGCATATATACCACCGCGGATACAGCCTTTTATCTGAAGCCATTCTCGAGCCATAATTTTGACATAGCTCTATAATGTGGTTCATTTTTTGTCACCCATATTGTCGCCACATCAAATTAGATACATAAAACCTCCATTCAAGAAAGCTAATAACATTATATACATGATGTGATATGAAACATATAGAAACGATTCGGTGGTGGCCTACCATGCGTTGTTTGTTTCTTGCCTTTCGCCTCACCTTTTGCCTCGCCTCGCACCTCGCACACATGTCCCTTGTGACCCCCTTGTCTCTCTGCATTCCGACAGGTTGTGCTCATGGACTGGTGGCCATCCTGTCTCCCCGGGCCGTTCTGATATGTCGTTATGGGCCTACTGAGGTGGTCAGCGTAGTCGTGGCATGACAGTGGGGACTTACCAGTGAGTGTTTGTTGAGGGTGTAGAGCTAGTTTGTTAATGTATTGTGAGTGGGTGACAGTTTAGTGATGTGGCATGGCTACTTACCTGAGTGTGTCATACTCAGTGGTGATTGTGTGACAAGGAGGGAGAGGGGGAGCAACAAAGGGAGGGAGAACAATGAAAGGCACCTAGTGTGCCCACTTAATAAGCCTAATTAGGCTGGTGGCACCCATGGGTTCGTCCCAGCCTAACTAGGCACAAATTCGCAATTTCTCACCTCGTCTCTTATATCGTCCCCAAAGTGCGTCCCACTCATTGTTCTAAGTGCCTCTGCTCGGCTACCTTCCTCACCCGATGTTTGTTTGGCATCAGCACCTCGGAACATGATCCCGCCCATCAATCAATTCCCATCAATGATGTCAAGGACCCTCTCCCACGGCCTCAACAACACTCGGATCAAGCCCCGACAGTGCCGAACAATGTCTCGGCGGACTCCCACGCCCCTCCCCGCCACCTCCCCTCATCACCACGCCTTCCCTCCACCTTCCCCTGTCCCCTATGTCTCGGACTTCATCCCCTACCATTGTGTGAATATACACTAAGGGAGGTATGTATTGTCTCCTATAGCCCTCTACATGCACGTAACATCAACCCCCCCCTCCCCTCCTCACCCACACCTCTATACTGTCATCTAGATACATGCATACCTACTCTAATACATAGCACAATATACTATGACTGATTTCCAACCAATCCCCTGAGGTGAAGATGATTAAACAAGGTAAAAAAGCGGTCAGCGGTCAGGGACTGAGGAGTGAGGAGGAGCACATACCTCCCCTTGATATACTGGCCTCCCCAGCCAAGGTATTACATATGGGTTGATTTAGTTGTATATAGGTGTATGGGGGAAGGTATATAGGCACTCCAGCAAGGGTAGAACATGGTGAAAAGACCGAAAATGTATGTACTCACCTTGGGTCCAGATCATCATATTAAGCCCCCAATATGGTCAGGGCACCTATGTAGGACTATTTTCTAGTATAAATAAGTCTCCAAGCGTTGGTAGTACAAGGTGTTCAAGGCCTGCATCAGGTGTCAAGGTGTAGAAGATGAGGTGTACATAAAAAATACATATTCCATATCTAGCATTAGTATTCCATGGTGAATAAATATATAGAGACTTGCAGAGAGTGTCTTGGATGTATATCTACCCACTGTAAAAGATCCAAGAGGGATCCATGGAGTGTGGAAAGTGGGAGACATGATTCAGTCCCAAAAACACAACTAGAGAACAAGGCTTGTTATGGACATGCCATCCTGATGTGCATTTCAGACAAAACCTTACCTCCTGCCTTCCACAACCCATAGATCTCCTTGGGGTCTTTTGCAATCGGTAGATATTCATGTTAGACAGGAGGTGGCGGGGAGGGGCGTGGGAGTCCGCCGAGACATTGTTTGGCACTGTCGGGGCTCGATCCAAGTGTTGTTGAGGCCGTGGGAGAGGGTCCTTGACATCGTTGATGGGAATTGATTGATGGGCGGGATCATGTTCCGAGGTGCTGATGCCAAACAAACATCAGGTGAGGAAGGTAGCCGAGCAGAGGCACTTAGAACAATGAGTGGGATGCACTTTGGGGACGATTTAAGAGACGAGATGAGAAATTGTGAATTTGTGCCTAGTTCGCTGGGACGAACCCACGGGTGCCACCAGCCTAATTAGGCTTATTATGTGGGCACACTAGGTGATGAAAGGAGGGAGAGAACAAAGAAGGGAGACAATGGCCGGCGCATGTCAATGTGATTCAACTGTGTTGTCAGGGTCTGATGCAGGGCCGGTTGATTGGAATGCCGGAACTTGCCAATCGACTTCAAACATTGACAGATCAACGTTGCAACATCAGTCTTCTCGCCTTCCCCCCTTCATCGCGTGTTGCTGCCAGTTGTGGGCTCCTCTTTCCCCTCCTCGCCCCCACTTCCTGCAGCCCCTGTCTAAGGGTCACCAGTTCGTGAGCGCAAAGACATTCGGGGAAAGAGATGGAAGCAGTCATCAATGGATGTGCATGCCAGATAAATCCATCAGCTCACCCCCTTCCCTGACAGTCATGTGAATGTCACATGACATCATGCGCGCACGTAAATGACAATGAGAGTTGTAGATAGTAGGAATAATATATGCTACTGTCCTGTCCTGCTTATCCAATGAATGATCTCAAGGCATCTTCGCTAAAGTGCTCGCAGTCAAAATGCAACCAAATCATTCTCGATGGTTGCAGGTTCAAGACATGCGAGAAATGTCGCGAACCGAACAAACTTGTCGCCCAGAGGAAACGGCAACGAGAGAAGGACAACACAAGTCAACAAAAGCGGCAGAAAGGAACTGGAGAAACCCCTGTCATAACTATTGAAGATAGTGATTCTGACGATGGCAAAAAGTAAGCAAATACATGAAGGTTAAATTATTAATGACTTACCACCATATCACCATAGGCCAGAAGTTGTGAGATTTAATGACCATAGAGTGTTCTATGCGACTCTTCGTAATGCTTTCAAGGATCAGAAGGGAATTTTCTTCAACGCATGTTACACACTGCCGATAGACCCATTAGTCAGTGACAAGGAACGCATCTGGATGACGGCACAAGAAATACGAAAAATAACAGGCTACCACTTCACGTATGTTATCAAAACAAAAATAAAACAATCCTAACGCAGTATTCATCCGCTTCCCGAATCCTACCCAACCTCACGTGGATTCTATCCTAACCGATATTGTGAATACTGCAGAAGATTCCGACCAAGAGGAGGAGCCGCGACTTCTCATACGCATTCCCACTCCACGACGCGCTGGTAATAAGAATGACTGTCAGGTCAACAATAACGGCGAGGAGGACAAACATACCTTCTGCACCGAAGAGTTTCGGGCAGACATCCTTGAGATGATGGAGTGACACTTCTGTGCTCATCCACTCATTCCTGGTTACTCGGCTCCCACTCCCGAGGGGATCAAGGCCTGGGCTGTCAAACAAATGTATGATTATTGTGAAAATAATGATCTTCCCAATCTATGGGCATACCTATGGGAGAACTGGTATCGCAGTGGTCGATGGGAGCTGTGGGCACGCGCAAACAACCCTGAAATTCCATGGCTGCAAACAACAATGATGGTCGAATCACAGTAAGCATTAAGTTTGATGTGGGGCCAGAATAACTCACCTCATCCAATATTCCTAGTTGGAGACGTATCAAACAGGACTTCCTCCATCATTTCAACAGCCCGAGACTCGACCTTCTTGTCTGGGTTCTCGTCAAGAAGCTGGCACCAACCTATGATCGAAAGCTCAATGTTGTACTTAACAATATTGGTCGGTACCGTGAATTAGCAGCATGGAGGCAAGACTTCAAGGGTGAATGGAAAAGGCAATGAGAACCCCAATAACTTTGCCTTTGAATGAAAAGTACCGACCTGATCCAAAGCGATTCGTGTGTACATGTCCCCATTTCGTTATCAGCCGTTTCCTACTTTGCAAGCACCTCGTCCAATCATTCCATCCAATCCTGCCAACTTTCTTCCTCGAGGTTACGCGGAATCGAACTACACCCTTCTGGTCCCACTCAGCCCTGATACCTCTTGAAGCCACTCCATCACCACGACCACCACGGCCATCCACGAATCTGGGTTCAAACAGAACAGATCGGCTCGAGAACGCAGCAGCATATCTGGATGATAGTGACAATGCCGAGGACGAAGGAGATGATACCCTTATTGATACGAAGGCAGGTCAAACCCACCGTACATTTGAAGAGACCATGCATACTCACCTTCGAACGATTCGAGACTTTTGTAATGGCCTGGAGTATCAGATTCAATTTCAAGATCAGCAGTTCTTGGACACAGTAGAATGCGAGGGAGCGGGTTTTCTGAGGCTGGCGGCCAATTGCCTGACTAAAGAACGACGCCTCGGCATTCCAGCGACTTGGGAGAGGGCAACAGCCAATGCCATGCTGTATCGGACACGACCACAACAAGCACAAGACACGGACACTTGATTGGTCATCGAGACACATATTAGTCATTTCCATTCTCACGATAATAATCCTAGCATGGATTCTAAGTATGATTCACATTGCATATTTTATTGTACAACTTGTTTCGTCACATACAAAATGAACAATGACTTTCCATGAAGGCCTTCACGTGTACTGGTAGGGTCAGGTGATATGTCAGGGGAGGGGGTGAGCTGTGGGCATTATTTCATAATTTTGTCAAGGGGATGGCAGGACGCGAATGAAGGACCTGACATCGAACTTTTTTTTTTGGGTCTCAGATGACCCCCCCCCCCACCCCCACCTTCCTATTATGGTATGTAGTGCTCACATATGTAATATTGCATGACATCAAAACATATGCGAGTGAGACATCTAGACATAGCGTCGACGGATGTTTGGCTTATGTTATGCTTAACAAACCGTTCCAAGGTTCGGGCAGAGTATGCAGGAAAGTGGAAAGGCGAAGAGCAATGTGATTGCTAAATCTAAGGAACCTACTACAGTACAAGAGGTTTATATAGGTACTGACTATAGGCGATAGTGGATGAGTCAGTACTACGGAAGGCAGTGCGCATGAGTAAGGCGACTGCGGAAGGCTATGTACAGTGAGTAAGCTGACTGCGGAAAGCGAGTCAGCGCGGGAGCAAAGTACACTAAAGGGGATGACGAAGTAATGTAATGAGTCAGACTGGGAATCGAAGGTTGCGAAAGTAGACATTAGACATAGTGAGTTCGTAAGAGGGCACCGAGTCGGGCCGATAAGCAAAAGATATGACGTGGTCCTCATACCGTAGAGTCCGTAACATGTTCCCCTCTCCAAGCTCTGTGTCCTCACAGAGTCACTGTCCCCATCCCTCGTTGTTGCCGGGATCGGACCAGTTCGGGCTTTCCTTGAGGCTCCAATCATATATCAACTCCTCGTTGATGGCTATGGCGAGTTCAAGGCCTTTGATGGCCAGCCGAATGCATCGATTTTCGATGACGAGGGTGCTGGTGTAATTCCCGAGGATTTGTTTCTCTTCGGGAGTCGGGGCGACGGGGAGATTCGACAGCGAATGAAGTCGAATATTCATCTGGCGATGAAGGAGATCGGCGAGGGAAGTTTCAAGGGCATGGATTTGGTCTCTCATGGAGAGCGCTTCGTTCATAAGGGTGGCGATGGCGGGGTTGATGTCGGTGGTGGAGGTGGAGGTGACAATGGTGTTTGACATGGCGGTGAGGATGGTTGAGAGGTAAAAGAAGAATGGGGTGGCTATATTGGGCAGGGCGAAGACTAGAGCGGGGAACTCGGTGTGTGTAAGGGATGGTATACAAGTGCACTTCTCACATTTGTATTAAGAATCCTCAAATTGAGCCCAAAAGCTTCACCGAAAACACTTGTTCCCAAATGCGAAAAATTGTCAAGTCCTTTCAAACTCAGCCGGAACTCACCGAGCTCAAGGTTTCGTTGGTGACGATTTTGATCCAATGTTGATTTTACCCTCTGCCCACCACCTTCTCGTCTCCATCACCTCCCATGCCCCACTCCTCCCCCCCAAAGACCCATCCCTGCCACTGGTTCTAAGGTATGTATCTCCATACTTCAATTCTATATGGTAGTTGTAACATTGTGTTTTAGGTCAGTGCTCCAGTCTGCCTCGTCCCGGTCCTCCTTCCTGCCGCCTTTCGCACCATGACGGAGAACCCAGACACAGTGCCAGCGAACGCGGGCAGTGACGTGGAGATGGCCGCCATTGACCTGCCGTCTCTGACCGGCAAAGTGAGTGAGGGATGATGTGAGCCACTAGAATGTGAGTGTAAAGCGACTCTCCTTTTCTCACTCACCCTGTCCGCCCCTCTGACCAGAATCCTCCCCAGCATGCGACAAGCGTACAAGGGCCCGCATGTTTGCGATGACCATTTACAAGAACGGGGCAGCAGATGATGAGAAACATGGCACTGCCGAAGCTGTCAATGTGGCGGCACGAGGCCCTGAACAGCGGCACCACAGGCACTGCTGCTGGCTCCGTGACCGAGCATTCGAAGGATGAGGGCACAGCCAAGCAGCGCAAGTCCCTGGGCAGGGTACTGCGGGCACTGCTGCTGTCCTCGTGGCTGAGCATTCCGGGGGCGGGTGCACAACCGAGCGTTTGAAGGACGACTGTATGACTGAGGAGCGCGTGTATGCCCTTGCCTATGTGAGTAGAGCTATCCATGTTCATGGTTACCTATCCCCCTCGCTCTTCATGTAGTCCGTTACTGTTGTATTAAGTAGATATGTCGCCTGCAATAAATATGTTTTTCACTCCAACATTGTACCGTCAAAGCAAAATAAACCCCATGCAAGCTGGTAGTGTTCTAAAGTCGAGTTTAGTTAGGTTTATTTCCCTCTCAGCAATAAACCGTAACTTAACCAGTTTTTTTGAATCCCAATTTCCCATAACCATAACCATAACCATAATCGCCAAAAAACCACTGTAACCGTTTTAAACCGTGATTAATCCAGTATCAGTACAGGTGTGCGAGACATGTTATAAATATAATCTATGAATATATTCTGTACTTTTCAGCATATGTGCCCCCCATTGCAGACTCAGCAATGGGTGGATGCGTCGGTTCAACATTGGATGATGTGCGACACGTGCGCACATCAAACATGTCAAATACATGTAAACAAATGTCCAAAACATCGCACATCTGCTTATTATGTCTACACAGGAACAAGTTGTTGAGAGGTAAGGGCGAGGAATGCGCTTAGAAGCGGACCAGTGAGGAGGCGATCTGGGGTGTGTACATATATTTGGTCATGTCTGTTTATTGACTATATGTACTGATTACCGTTTGGCTTGTCAGATGATCGTCTGCGGTACAATCATGCGTCAACACTCCCCCTCAAGCCACGGATATCCCGAGCTCGTAGCGATGTTGAGTGAATTTGGGTGGAGGTAGTGCTTTGGTTAGGATATCGGCAGTCTGTTGGGGGTCCCGACAATCTTGTAAGGTTATATGTCCAAGTTCAATTTGTTGACGAATCCAGTGCCACCGAATTTCAATATGTTTGGATCGTTTATGAAATATGGGCTTTTTAGCCATTGCGATGGAGCCGTCGTTGTCGCCCAGGAGAAGGATAGGGTCTGCTGTTGGGAAGCCTAACTCTTTGTATAGAGTTTTCAGCCAGATGAGTTCTCGTCCAGCTTCTGATAATGCAACATATTCAGCTTCCATGGATGATAGGGCAACGATAGTTTGTTTTCGAGATCCCCAGGTTATCGCGCCGCCACTATTCAAGAAGACATATCCCGAAGTTGAACGACAATCATCAGCGTTTGCATATGCAGCATCGGCATAACCATGAAATGGAGATTTTGTTGTCTCCTCCCCCTTATGGTACATAATGCCATAGTTTTTTGTTCCAGCGAGATACGTAACGAAGTACGCGTTTAGCTGCTGTGTAATGCGAAGCGCTTGGGTTTCCTACATATGCAGCAAGACGGTTTACTGCAAACGAAATATTGGGATGAGTAGCGGTCGCTAGGAATTGGAGGGAACCAATTATATTGGCATATGAGTTGCTGGCGTTATATGCATGTGTTTCTGGGTTAGGTTCGAGGATGATATTTGGATCAAGGGGAGTTCGGACGGGGTTCGCATCCTGCATACTGTGAGTACGTAAAATGCTTTCGATGTATTGTTTTTGAGTTAACGTTATTGCGTCGTCAGTTTGTGTAATTTCAATACCGACGATTTTGGCAGGATTCCCCATGTCCGTTAATTCAAGAATAGATGATAATTCAAGCTTCATTTTCTTCATCAGTTACCCAGACAGTAATGATTTCGAGTTCGTCGTGCATCCGTTGAATGTACACGCAAGGATCAGACCACAACGGCCTGAATCCGATCGACTTTAATCGTCGGTCGAGCTCGATGTTCCACTCGCGGCCAGCTTGTTTAAAGCCATAGATAGTTTTGATGAGACGGCATATTCGGTGAGTTCCATCATCATAACCCACAGGCTGTTTCATATAGACTCGTTCCTGCAGGTTACCGTTTAGGTAGGCACCTTTTACGTCCATTTGTTGGACTTTTAACCCTAATTTTGGCACGAGTGCCGCAATTGCCCTGATCGTTTCAAGGTGAACGACAGGTGCATATGTTTCATTAAAGTCTTGCCCCAGGCGTTGGGCAAATCCTTTTGCTACTAATCTTGCCTTATATTTGATTAATTTTCCCTCTTTATTATGCTTTTTCGTGAGTACCCATTTATTAGGTATCGGTTTGACATCCGGCGATTTATCAATAAGCTCCCAGGTCCCTTTTTCTGATAGTTGACGAAGTTCGGTGTCAATCGCTTTCTCCCATTCGGGCCATTCGGCAGAGTCGCGAGCATCTTTTAGGGACTTGGGATCATTGCCGCCGAGAGGGGTTTCTGAAAAAGCATGATATATGATGTCGGCAGAGGTAAGGGTTATTTCGTTTGTTTCTTCTTCATCTGGGAACCTCCAGGGTTCGTTTAGCCTGTTATAATCAAGGCGCGGCTTCTTTTGAGAAATTCGGGGTTCCTCAGAAGGATCTCTGTTTCTTTTATTAGCTTCCGACGTGTCAATCGTTTGACTGTGTCCCTCGTTTTCCTCCCCCTCAGATAAAATATCTGGAGAGAGTTCTATTTCGATACCTTCAATTGGTGGAGGGTTTTCGTCGGAGGCAGAGATGAAATGAAAGTTACAAGAGGTGAGTACTCTCCTTGTTTTGGGATCAAGATATTTTACTGAATTGGACCCATCTTCGAAACCAATGAAGATCTTTTTGGTTGAACAAGGGTCAAATTTTCCCTTCCTCTTGTTACCTTGCCGTAAAATCCACACCGGCGCACCAAATTCACAAAGGTGTGTGACATTTGGTTTTTCGTTGGACCATTTTTCAATTGGTGTAACATTTTTTAGAGTTCGAGTATACGCCCGATTACGGATATATGCCGCATGTAGAACTGCATATTCCCAGAGGTATGGTCTGAGATTTCGAGCAGCTATCATAGCTCTCGTAAGTTCTTGCAGCGTCCGATTGTTACGTTCGGCAATGCCATTTTGAGAGGATGAATATGGCGCTGTAAGTTGGACTCCTATGCCTTCCTTCTGACACCATTCAATTAGATCTTTAAATTCACCTCCCCCGTCAATTCGGATCTCTTCAGGGGTCATGCTATGTGTCTTTAGGTAGGTAAGGTAATCCGTGACTTTCTGCGTCGCATCACTCTTTTTTGCCAGACCTTTTACAGTTGTCACATGTGTGAATTCATCGACAAGATCAAGAAAATAGTTATTTCCTTGTAGCGATGTTACGGGCATGGGGCCGACAACATCAAGATGAGTTATCTGCCCAGGTTTTGTTGCACGTCGTGGTGCATCTTTGGGAAATGGCCTAACAGTCTGTTTAGCCATAGTACATGCCACGCAGTCCGGTTTTGGGCTTTTCAAGTCAATATCAAGACCGGTTACGAGGCCGTCGTCTACCATTTTTTGAAGGCCACTGTATCCAATATGACCAAAACGACGGTGCCATGTCTCCCAGTCTGGCAAAGTTTTTTTCGGTCGGGCTGGTTGCTTGGAGGGTTCAAGAATTTGATATGAATCCTGTTCGAGAGTAGGCATTCGAATTTTGAAATTTAGTTTATAAAGGTTATTTTCTGTTTTATCACCCTCGATTAAACACTGACCGTTTTTGTCAAGCATGTATAGTTTTGCATGATCAATTTCGAGACGACCACCATGCCTGTCCCATTGACCGATGGAAAATAAGTTTTGTGGGTTATTGGGGATGTATAATACATCCGTCAATTGTAGAATATGTTTTTGTCCATTTACGTCGGACTCAATTTGAACTGTTCCGCGTCCTTCAGGCAAGGTTTTACAGCCTGCCACCCCTTGAACAGTTACATTGTTAAGGGGTTCATATCTGATGAAGGCATCGCGTGAGTTTACTATGTGAGAGGTAGTCGCCGAGTCAGCCAACCAATCATAAAAACGACTGTGGTCCACGAAGGACCCATCCATTTCGTCTAACTCAGGATACCATCCTGAGCTATAACTAGATACATAGGTTTGTAATGCTTTCTCGCCGTTATCATCCACTTCTTCAATGTATGCCGTGGATGTTACTTCATCTTTTCGCGGCTGTTTCTTTCCTTTGTCTTTATCATCTGCCTCACGTTTGCATTTTTCGAGGCGGCCACGGCATCTCACCGGATCACAGCCCCAGTACCCGCACTTTACACATTTGGGTTTACCTTTAAATTGGCAATTATCCCAAGTGTGGCCGGGAATATTACAGTAACCACAACGTTTTGGATTTCCCGACTTTTTGGGACTGTTGGAAATATGGGCAGCAAGGGACATGGATGCGACAGGTTGAGATGGTGACAGACGAGGAGGTTGTGTAGTGGAGGTAGTAGGACGGCGCGGTATAGAGGTCATCGCGGCAAAAGTGTGGTCGGCACGAGCCTGCGAAGTTCGATACTTTTCTTTGAGAAAGCCCATAAAGGCTGGCGAGGAGATGGAACGTTTGTCGTTCGGGTCTTTACTATACCCGAGATAAATGTCAGTAATGTTGTCCCAGATAGGGGGTAGGGATGAAGCTATGATATTTTTAAACATTGTATCACTCATCGTGGGTTAGGGTTAGGGGTTAGGGGTTAGTATTTCCAACGCCAAGGACGATGGAGGGAAGGAAGCGACTGGGGGGCCTATCAGTATGCTTTTTGAATCTAATGTTTAGTTTCAGGGTATGGAGGTATAGATGGATATAATGTATTTAGGAGATACAAGAGATTGGAAGGTCCAATACCCCAGGTCTATAGGTATAAGGTATATACCTCAGGTATAAGGTATACCCTGTCTGTACCTGTTGTATCTATTCATACCTGCTGTCCGTATCTGCTGTATCTGTTCATACCTGCTGTCCGCACCCACTGTATCAATCCCCTGCTGAGTAAATTTAATACATAACCAAACAAACAGATCAAAATACGTGTCACATGTCACATGTTAGAGTTTGGTGTTAGTGTCTGCTGTTAACTGGTTGGGCTGGGATCATTATTGCCTCGTATAGTATCATTCTGCTTGCAATTTGAGTGCTGTTTTGATGGCCCTGGAATTTGTAAACAAATCCAAACATTCTGCTGTTGTCACACATGTATAGTATCATTCTGCTCGCAATTGTAACACGAGTTTGATGGCCCTGGATTTTGTCAACAAATCCAAACATTCTGGTGGTGTCACATGTGTCTGGTATCATTCTGCTCGCAATTTTGATGCGAGTTTGATGGCGCTGGAATTTATAAACAATACCAAACAATCCCCTATCAGTATGCTTTTTGAATCTAATGTTTAGTTTCAGGGTATGGAGGTATAGATGGATATAATGTATTTAGGAGATACAAGAGATTGGAAGGTCCAATACCCCAGGTCTATAGGTATAAGGTATATACCTCAGGTATAAGGTATACCCTGTCTGTACCTGTTGTATCTATTCATACCTGCTGTCCGTATCTGCTGTATCTGTTCATACCTGCTGTCCGCACCCACTGTATCAATCCCCTATCAGTATGCTTTTTGAATCTAATGTTTAGTTTCAGGGTATGGAGGTATAGATGGATATAATGTATTTAGGAGATACAAGAGATTGGAAGGTCCAATACCCCAGGTCTATAGGTATAAGGTATATACCTCAGGTATAAGGTATACCCTATCAGTATGCTGTTTGAATCAGATGTTTAGTTTCAGGATATGAATATAAGGTATATACCTCAGATATAAGGTATATACCTCAGGTATATACCTCCTGTACCTGCTGTCCGTACCTGCTGTCCGTACCTGCTGTATCTGTTTATACCCTCTGCTCACCTTCCCTCTCACCTTGGCTCACCTGTGTATCCCACATATTCCAGATCCCTTGCTGAGTAAATTCAATACATAACCAAACAAACTAATCAAAATACGTGTCACATGTCACATGTTAGAGTTTGGTGTTAGTGTCTGCTGTTAACTGGTTGGGCTGGGATCATTATTGCCTCGTATAGTATCATTCTGCTTGCAATTTGAGTGCTGTTTTGATGGCCCTATCAGTATGCTGTTTGAATCAGATGTTTAGTTTCAGGATATGAATATAAGGTATATACCTCAGATATAAGGTATATACCTCAGGTATATACCTCCTGTACCTGCTGTCCGTACCTGCTGTCCGTACCTGCTGTATCTGTTTATACCCTCTGCTCACCTTCCCTCTCACCTTGGCTCACCTATCAGTATGCTGTTTGAATCAGATGTTTAGTTTCAGGATATGAATATAAGGTATATACCTCAGATATAAGGTATATACCTCAGGTATATACCTCCTGTACCTGCTGTCCGTACCTGCTGTCCGTACCTATCAGTATGCTTTTTGAATCTAATGTTTAGTTTCAGGGTATGGAGGTATAGATGGATATAATGTATTTAGGAGATACAAGAGATTGGAAGGTCCAATACCCCAGGTCTATAGGTATAAGGTATATACCTCAGGTATAACGTATACCCCAGGTATGATACTATAGGAAGTACAAGGTATAGGATCCAGGTATAGGGTAGGGGATATACCCCAGGTATGATACTATAGGAAGTACAAGGTATAGGATCCAGGTATAGGGTAGGGGATATATACCTCAGGTATAAGGTATACCCCAGGTATGATACTATAGGAAGTACAAGGTATAGGATCCAGGTATAGGGTAGGGGATATATACCTCAGGTATAAGGTATACCCCAGGTATGATACTATAGGAAGTACAAGGTATAGGATCCAGGTATAGGGTAGGGGATATATATCTCAGGTATAAGGTATACCCCAGGTATGATACTATAGGAAGTATAAGGTATAGGATCCAGGTATAGGGTATAAGATATATACCTCAGATATAAGGTTATACCCCAGGTATATATCTTCTCAGATAATAGTATAAGGTATATAGGTATAGGATTAGCTATAAGAATTGGAAGGTCCAAGATATATATACCTTATATCCCAGCTCCTTATACCACCTCTTATCTTATACTTTCAAATTAGTTATCCCTCATCGTTTGTAACGACCTTTGATATTCTGAGGGGGGGGTTACAAACTGGGTATTGCCAGGGGCATCTGTCATTCCAATATATCAACCAAGTTAGCAGACCTTTCAACATGCTTTTCTCTTGCTCTCTTACCCCCACCATCTCCCTACACAAGGTGAGTCCTTTTCCCTCTTGTCTCCCGCCATCACCTCTTCTCTCCAACAGTCGCTTTGCATGCCAAACTGTCACCTCACATGCCCACCGCACGCCCGTAGTGCCCAACGGCCTCCCCTTGAGCCCAACCATCACTCCGCATGCCCAATGGCGTGCCCTCAACCCCAACACTCACCCTGTGTGCCCAATGGCCTCCCATCGACACCAAGTGCTCTTCCTCGTACCCAACGGCCCTCTGTAATGCCTAATGGCCTGCCCTCAACCCCCAACTGTCGCGTGCCTGGTCCCCATTGCTGCTTTTGATGGGCTCTTCTTGATGAAGTGGTATTCACCATTGACCATGTGGTATGTCCTGGCGGCGATTGCAAACAATCCTTCATGGGTAGTTCGTCGTTATGTAGCACAAAATATTTGCCATAGTCTGGCTATATCGACGCATCTCGATGGGGACTCAATCATGCTTGTCTCACAATCATAAGGCTATACATGTCAGGTATCATCACGGAAAGAGCAAGCTTGTTGTACAAATGAACGGCCATGAATGGAAAGAAGGAACTGATAAGCGCCTGAAGCATGCCGTACATGAGAAGTACACCCAGATTTCTGAGGAATCAATGACAGAAAGGGTTCGGAATGGAACGAAGGTTTGGGATGAAGGTATCACTGACTACGGTGGCAAGAACTTAGGAGTTGGGGGAAGAGATATTGCAGCGGGCGCAGTGGATGCTGCGAGCTGACTTAGTTGTGCCACTAACATATTGTATGAGTCGAGGGACTGAGGGAAAGCATACCATGTGATGGAGGGAGTACCACCTGGAGTGGATCTATCAAGACTTCAAGTATGCATGCATGCCAACAGATTGATTATAAAGTGCTAACTTGTCTTGGATAGTTAGCTAGATTAATTAGATCAGCCAGAGATGAACAACTTGAAGTGCTGCCAACGAAGCAGCTAACGACTTGGTGGGAAATGCAAGTATCCGTGGGCGGTGAGTGCATCTGACTTGAAATCTGAACCGTTTTCCCTACGTCCTCTGTCTAGCCGAGTTCATGATATCACATGGCTCTTGCAGCTACACAATCGGTATGGGTTTGGAAAGAATATGCTTGACTCATTTCAGAAGACTTCGTATGCTTCCCCTTCAAGTCTCTCGCATGAACTATTTCTTACTGATAATTGTTTTAGGGAAGTGGTCTTGCTCATTATCATTGCCTCCGCAATGGGTCGCCAAGATTTCTGTCTAAGCAGTCGCAAAAGATGGACGCCGTACATTATCAGGTGCATCTTGCCTGCCACTTTTGCCATTCCCAGAGACCTCCTATTTAAGTTCACGTCAGAACTACAGTGTGACACATGTCCGCCATTCCCACAAACTGGTGTGAAGGCTTTTTATAGAAGGAAGAGGGAAAAACTATCTGGAAACTCAGTTCGGTGAGTTCTCTCTCGCATTTTGCCTTTGTCAATAATTCCTTTAATTTGTACTACCTCATCAAACAGACCACCATGCCGCTCCTGGCTGTACAAGGCTGCATGATGAGTTTTTCCCAGTGCAGTAGGAAAAATCATCCCCCCGCCCTCGGTCCCCTCTTACGCAGTCTGTGCATCTGCTTGTACCATTGAGAAGCAAGTTTGTGATGAGCGCCAAAAATGCAAGAGACTCTGGTCAGAGCTCTACAAACACCTCAAACACCCAACAACACTCTCAACAAATAGTTCAAGGGTGGTGGGACTAATCCACTTTAATTCGTAGTAGATAGACTTGTTTGTCTTTTGGTAGAAAATCAACGTGAGGTCACGCATGTCGAAGCTCAAGGGTGATTCAATAAAATGTTATTAAGAAATTGAGTTTCCTCAGGGTTCACTGAGACTCCCTTTGGATGAGACTTAGAAAATCTAACCACTCAATCAATCACTGAGAGAGAGAGAGGGATTGGATCTGGCTGGGGGGCCTTTCTAATCTACAGTACATGGCAGGAAACTACAGTTTTTATACATGACAAGAGATGAAATATATATATAAGGTTTATCACAAGATATGTCCATAACAAATCGGTTTCCAGGGTATCTGTTATTTAGGCATGGTCCAAATATCCACATGGGTCATTTAAACATATTGTTATGCTTAACAAACCGTTCCAAGGTTTGGGCAGAGTATGCAGGAAGTGGAAAGGCGAAGAGCAATGTGATTGCTAAATTGTAGGAATCTACTCTAGTACAAGAGGTTTATATAAGTACTGACCATAGGCGGTAGCGGATAAGTCAGTACTGCGGAAGGCAGTGCACATGAGTAAGGCGACTGCGGAAAGCTATGTACAATAAGTAAGCTGACTGCGGAAAGTGAGTCAGCGCGGGAGCGAGGTATACTAAAGGGGCTGACGAAGTAAAGGTAGTGAGTCAGACTGGGAATCGAAGGTTGCGAAAGTAGATATTAGACATAGTAAGCTCATAAGAGGGCGCCGAGTCGGGCCGATAAGTAAAAGTGATGACATTGTCCGCATACCGTAGAGTCCGTAACATGTTCCCCTCTCCAAGCTCTGTGTCCTCACAGAGTCACTGTCCCCATCCCTCGTTGTTGTGGACGAGATACTGGATCTTTCCACGGAACTTTCGAGAGTCTAGGATTGTGGATACATGGTACTCTTCTCGTCCTTCAGCCGATAATTCCACGGTTGTCGGAATGAGATGGAGCATCTTCGAATGTCTCTCCGTGATGACCAGAATCGCATTCTTTCCATTGGACTCTGGTATCGGTCCCACAACATCAATCCCTATGTCTTCCCATGGATGACTTGGTGCTGCATGGGGATGTAGCGGAGCATGCTGTTTCTGTCTGTTGATCTTGTTGCGTTGACAGGTGTCACAACCTTTTACATATTTCTTCACATCATGCAGGATAGTAGGCCACCAGTAGGTACGAGTGAGAAGTTCATGCGTCCGATATTGTCCTGGATGTCCAGCCACTGGTGCATCGTGTGATTCAAACATCAGTTCTTGACGCAGTTGTGGGTCTGGTGGAACATAGACTTGTTTGCCTGCATATGTGATGCCGTTTTCCTGTTGATACCAATGAGGATTCTTCTTTAGACCCTGGGCTACTTCTGTCTCCATGCGGTTTGAACCCTTGATGCGTGCGATCCACGGATTTTTGATGGTCGTGACGTTTCCAATTTTGATGGAATCAGATGTTTCACCCCCTTCAAAGAATTGTTCCTCCGTGAACATCTCCATATGTACCACATCTTCTAATTCCAATCGTTTCAAGAATAGTCCCTCCTTGAGCATTTGGTCACTGTCTTGTGGTTCGAGTTCCATTTCGTACCATGGAAAACGCAATAGGATATCCACTTTTGCATTTGTCTTGCCAGGCACATGCCGTAATTCGAAGTCATAGTCCTGTAACTTCATCTTCCAGCACCTTTGTCATTGGTTTAGGTCCTGAGGACGGCGGAAATACTCCAGGTTCTTGTGATCAGTTAAGATCTCAAAGCGCTCCCTGGCTTCAAGTAGATAGTGTCTCCAATCCTTCAGTGCTTCCATGACTGCCAAGAGCTCTTTGTCGTATATCTCGTAATTTTGTTTGGCTGCGGACATGGTCCACGACAAGAACACGATAGGGTGCCATTTGTTGTCCTGCTTTTGAGAGAGTACAGCCCCAATTGCATAGCCCGATGCATCGGTTTCAACCTGGAATTGTCCATCTGGTTTTGGTAATGCCAAGACTGGTGCTGACGTGATCGCCTGTATGAGACCTTCAAATGCTTTTTGTTCCGTTGGTCCCCAAGTAAACGTAGTGCCACCTGTGAGCGCGGTGAGTGGTTTTGCGATGTTTGAGTACCCTTCAATGAAACATCGATAGAAGTTAGCAAACCCAAGGAACTTCTGAACTTCCTTTTTTGATGTGGGTGCTCGCCACTTTCGAATCGTATCCACCTTCTCAGTTTCCATCTTGACACGTCCTTCACCAATGACATATCCCAATATGGGGCATTTCGTTACTTCCCAGAAACACTTCTTCTCCTTCAGGAACAAGTCATTGTCCGATAGGATCTGCAGAATTTCTTCAGTGTTTTGCGCGAGTTCTTCCTTTGTTTTACCAATAACCACAATGTCATCCATGTAGATCATGCAGATGCATCGGCGGATCTGGTCTCAGGTTAACCCTGAAATCCGAATGTTTGGTTTGGCATGTAGTTGGACACCAGTTGAACATTACAGCACCGGTTGTCCAATTGATCGTAGGGTTGTGGTGTACCAACCAGTCATGTCCTAAGAGCATGTCTATTCTCCCAATGTCCAGCACCATCGCTTCCATGGTTTCCTGATGTGTTCCCAAATTCAGTTTGACTTCGGCAAGTTGGTTCGCTCTTTGTTGTCGATTTGGTGATCCATCCACATTTAGAATTGCTATGGATGGTATTCCTCGCGTCGGAAGGTTCTGTTCATATACTATTCTGGGATGGATGCATGTGCGTTCACATCCACTATCAACCTCAGGTCGAATGACCTTTGGTCCTCGTCGTGTCTTGAGCTGAGCTAACAGCCTGATTTCTTGTCGTTTCGGAGGTTTGTCTCCCTTCACAATCTTAGTCGACGCAGCAGCTCGCTTGGCAGGGATGACATAGGTTCTATTGTCTGCAGTCATACAAGGCAAGCAAGTCTGTTTAATAGATAGGGGTCGCGACCTAGCGTCGTTTAATCGGACCCTTCGGGAAAATCCTTCTCATCGGCTTCTAAGATTGTGGTTTCATCATTCTCGGCATCTTCTTCAGACACCTTCCTAACCTGTTATGCTTAACAAACCGTTCCAAGGTTCAGGCAGAGTATGCAGGAAAGTGGAAAGGCGAAGAGCAAAGTGATTGCTAAATCTAAGGAATCTACTACAGTACAAGAGGTTTATATAGGTACTGACTATAGGCGGTAGCGGATGAGTCAGTACTGCGGAAGGCTATGTACAGTGAGTAAGCTGACTGTGGAAAGTGAGTCAGCGCGGGAGCGAAGTATACTAAAGGGGATGACGAAGTAATGTAATGAGTCAGACTGGGAATTGAAGGTTGCGAAAGTAGATATTAGACATAGTGAGTTCGTAAGAGGGCGCCGAGTCGGGCCGATAAGTAAAAGATATGACGTGGTCCTCATACTGTAGAGTCCGTAACATGTTCCCCTCTCTAAGCTCTGTGTCCTCACAGAGTCACTGTCCCCATCCCTCGTTGTTGCCGGGATCGGACCAGTTCGGACTTTCCTTGAGGCTCCAATCATATATCAACTCCTCGTTGATGGCTACGGCGAGTTCAAGGCCTTTGATGGCCAGCCGAATGCATCGATTCTCGATGACGAGGGTGCTGGTGTAATTCCCGAGGATTTGTTTCTCTTCGGGAGTCGGGGCGACGGGGAGATTGGACAACGAATGGAGTCGGATATTCATCTGGCGATGAAGGAGATCGGCGAGGGAAGTTTCAAGGGCATGGATTTGGTCTCTCATGGAGAGTGCTTCGTTCATAAGAGTGGCGATGGCGAGGTTGATGTCGGTGGTGGAGGTGGAGGTGACGATGGTGTTTGACATGGCAGTGAGGATGGTTGAAAGGTAAAAGAAGAAGGGGGTGGCTATATTGGGCAGGGAGAAGACTAGAGCAGGGAACTCGGTGTGTGGTTGACTGATGAGGTCGATACTGCCATGGATTTTGAGAACTCGTCTTTTATTGTGGACGAGACGGGTTCTGCTGATGGAAATCACGGATCAAATCTTGAGCGTTCTGAACATTAGTTCGAGGTTCCCATGTGTTCTCTTCTGGACCATATCCTTCCCACTGGATGAGGTACTGGATCTTTCCGCGGAACTTTCGAGAGTCTAGGATTGTAGACACGTGGTACTCCTCTTGTCCTTCGACGATGATCGGATCAGGGGCTGGTTTCTTTTTCTGGATGGCATACTTCGGAGTTTCGTATGGTGACAACAGGGTCTCGTTGAACACAGGGTGAATCATCTTCCAAGTCTTCGGAAGATCAAGAAGGTACGCGCTAGCTCCTTACTTCTCTAGGACTTTGAATGGTCCATGTCGGAGTGCATCAAGTTTCTTTGAGGGGCGATCAGTCCTGATGTTAGTCCCTTCCAGCCACACCTTGTCTCCAATGCGGTAGTCCCGAGACGGACTTCGCCGTGTGTCAGCTGTCTTCTTCATCTGATCCTGTGCTTGTTTCAGCGCAGCATTGGCTTCTTCTCATGCCTGTTTAAGTTTCTTCAAGAAGTCGTTGGCAGCCGGATTAGTATCTTCTAACACGAGCTCTCCCTTCCACGGATGTAAACCGTAGTTGAGGTAGAATGGGGTGTGCTTCGTTGCCTGATGTTCTTTGTCATTGTACTGGAACTCTGCGATTGCGATCCATTCAGCCCAATCATCCTGTAGATGGTTGACAAAGTTTCGTAAGAATGCTTCCGTTTCCTGATGCGATCGCTCGGCCTGTCCATCAGTCTGTGGGTGGTATGCGGTGGACAGGTTCCTCTTGATCCCTAACATGCGGCAGAGTACCTCCATGAACTTCGCGGCGAACTGCGGTCCCCTATCGCTGATGATCTTCTTGGGGATTCCATGAAGCTTCCATATCTGATCCCGATAGATCTTGGCTAATCCTTCGGCTGATAGTTCCACGGTTGTCGGAATGAGGTGAAGCATCTTCAAATGTCTATCTGTGATGACCAGAATTGCGTTTTTTCCATCAGATTCTGGTATTGGTCCCACGATGTCGATTCCTATGTCTTCCCATGGGTGACTTGGTGCTGCATGGGGGTGTAGCGGAGCATGTCGCTTTTGTTGGTTAATCTTGTTGCGTTGACAAGTGTCGCAACCCTTCACGTACTTCTTCACATCATGCAGTATGGTAGGCCACCAGTAGGTGCGAGTGAGGAGTTCATGTGTCCGGTACTGTCCTGGATGTCCAGCCACTGGTGCATCATGTGACTCAAACATTAATTCTTGTTGTAATTGTGGGTCTGGCGGGACATAGACTCATTCTCCTGCATAGGTGATCCCATTCTCCTGCTGATACCAATGAGGATTCTTTTTTAGGCCCTGGGCTACTTCTGTCTCCATGCGGTTTGAACCCTTGATGCGTGCGATCCACGGATTTTCAATGGTCGTGACGTTTCCAATTTTGATGGAATCAGATGTTTCACCCCCTTCAAAGAATTGTTCCTCTGTGAACATCCCCATTTGTACCACGTCTTCTGATTCCAACCGTTTCAAGAATAGTCCCTCCTTGAGCATTTGGTCACTGTCCTGTGGTTCGAGTTCCGCTTCATACCAGGGTAAGCGTGACAGGATGTCCGCTTTTGCATTGGTCTTGCCGGGCACATGCCATAATTTGAAGTCATAGTCTTGTAACTTCATTTTCCAGTGTTGCTGTCGTTGATTCAGGTCCTGGGGACGACGGAAATATTCCAGGTTCTTGTGATCGGTCAAGATCTCGAAATGTTCCCTGGCTTCAAGCAGATAGTGTCTCCAATCTTTCAATGCTTCCACGACTGCCAGGAGTTCCTTGTCATATATCTCGTAATTCTGTTTGGCCGGGGACATGGTCCGCGACAAGAACACGATGGGGTGCCATTTGTCGTCTTGCTTCTGAGAGAGTACTGCTCCAATTGCATAGCCCGATGCATCGGTTTCAACCCTGAACTGTCCCTCTGGTTTCGGTAATGCCAAGACTGGTGCCGATGTAATTGCCCGTATGAGACCTTCAAAAGCTTGCTGCTCTGTTGGTCCCCAAGTAAATGCCGTACCGCCTGTGAGCGCGGTGAGAGGTTTTGCGATGTTTGAGTACCCTTCAATAAAACGTCGATAGAAGTTAGCAAATCCAAGGAACTTCTGAACTTCCTTTTTTGATGTGGGTGCTCGCCAGTTTCGAATTGTATCCACCTTCTCAGTTTCCATCTCAACACGTCCCTCACCAACCACATATCCCAATATAGGATATTTCGTTAC